>CM024240.1:112479080-112544014 GCA_013421045.1 Propylea japonica | reverse complement strand
AATTCGAATTAGGTTTCACTTTCAAGTTGCATATTTAATCATTGAAGCTTCCTTGAAATATAAAGTCCAGTCAAGTCCATCTGAAGAAAAAAATGGCTAAATTTCCGGTGTTCCTTTGCTTAGCAGTTGTGCAAAAGTAATTATTGTGAGTTATATAATAGTCGTAGATTGAATCGATGTTCTTCTGCGGTTCTGATTCGATTTTCTATCTAGTCAGACTAGATCGGAACACTTTAATTGTCAATTACAATGTGGAAGAAATAGGGGAAAATTACGAAATTTGGTTCATTATCGGGCTTATATTGCGTATCCCCAAAAAACCTGCACAAGTCGAGACGAGAATAGTGATTAGGCTTCATTCATACCGAGTGAGTTTTAAGTATCGAACGCCTCTCATTATCTCGAAAAAGGAAGAGAATTTTTATAGGTTTTGGTGAGCCAGGGCTATAGTCGATATTAGGATGCTATTGATATCTAATGTTGCCGGACTTTCACTTTTTCCCGGAAAATTAATGAATGTTGATATTCATTAATTCTAGTTGTTTTTTGTACCAAAAACGTTGATAATACTGGATATGATTCGTGTATTACTCCCTTTATCTAAATGCCATTTTTCAGAGTTATACCTTCGTAGAAGTAAAAATAACGATATCCAAAGATCTCTTGAATCTCAATACTTTTTGAGCACTCGTTCTACTTAACGAGTGCTATATCGTTCTGCCCAAAAATCTGTAGTTTTCGAATTTTGAGCCGAAAATGGTCTCAAACGAATGGGTTAGACTCCCTGATGACGAATTCTTGGTCAAATTCAATTATGTCCGTGGGACCGTCCGTCCGGGGTTTCTGTTAGCACGGTAACTTCCGAAGGATTGGCCAATGGCCTTAGCGATTCAGGGTGTGTGCATGTTCCCAATCCGCAGTAAAGTTCATTAACCAGCCAAATCGTACAGGTTGTTTCATAAATATGGCCATTCAAAATTTGTGTTCCTCAATATCTCGGACAAAACGAAACGAATCAAAATGAAATTTTGCTGTAAAATGCTAATACAATGCTATGCTTGTGGTATAGTGTTAACAGAACCATTGAAAATTCATTTGGAATATTGAAAATAAGAATCTTTTTATTTCCATAATAAGATATTGGATTCAAGTGGAAATTATTTTGTGAATGAATATTTATATACTGAATTTAAAATGCAAAATTAAAAAAGAGTGCATCATTTGAACCGTGTAATTTAGTTTTTTCTATTGATTTTTTACATATTTCATTTTTGGAAAATTCCAAAATATAATTCCGATTGTACTGAGATTTTGCATTTATACAGGGTGTCCCGAAAACAATGGATAAGCCTGCAACTATAGATAGACCCTGTCGAGGTCTACTTATTTCAAATTTTACCTTAATGAAAATTCCACGGTTTCCGAGATATTCATGGTTTTCGTATTTTTAGAAAATTTCCAAGTGCGATTAATTTTTCTAGTGCCATTTATACAATGAAGATGTATTTCGATATGTTTTTTTTTACCCACATGAGATGGTTCAGCTATCAGAAACAAAGAATTAAATTCATCAAACTAGTGTAAAAAGTTGAAAACTCGTGATTTACAAAGAAAAATTGAAAACTAAATGAAATTTCCTTCAAGTTTGATGAGCTACAGTGTAAAAAAATGTAGGACGCCCCTGGTACACATCATCTTAAAACTTGCTCAGTTATTGCAGATTCCAATAAGGTATCATAAGCCTAGGCATTCTGTAGTTTTTCATTCTCGTAACTACTTGATTACTAAATAGTCGAAAATTTTCGAAAAACTGTGTTTTGTTGTAATCGTTATTCTGAGCTCATGTGTTAAAGTCCGGAGGGCCATTTTTCTTAGAATCTAGTGGAAAATTACGAAAAATTATTTTTATTTTGAAAAAAGCAGTAGCGTATCGTTTCTTCTGGTTGAATAGAAAACCTTACCGGACCTAATAGTTTTTAAGATGATGTGTACCAGGGGCATCCAACATTTTTTTTACACTGTAGCTCATCAAACTTGAAGGAAATTTCATTTAGTTTTCAATTTTTCTTTGTAAATCACGAGTTTTTAACTTTTTACACTAGTTTGATGAATTTAATTCTTTGTTTCCGATAGCTGACCATCTCATGTGAAATAAAAAAAAACCATATCGAAATACATCTTAATTTGTATAAATCGCACTTGGAAATTTTCTAAAAATACGAAAACCATGAATATCTCGGAAACCTTGGAATTTTCATTAAGGTAAAAATTGAAATAAGTTAGACCTCGACAGGGTCTATCTATAGTTGCAGGCTTATCCATTGTTTTCGGGACACCCTGTATATTTGGTATCAATCCCAAATTCCATATAAAATTCTGATATGATAGTCTCATTGCTCCACCAAAGCACGAGCGCTCAAAAGCCTCTGCTCAGGGCTTTTCTCGAATTTTGAATGACATCATGAATGAAAGATGGATCAATGAGTCATTCTATGAGAAAATGATACAATACAAGTTTGATTAACTAAGTATTTAAGGATAATATTGAATGTTATGAGAAACCATATGAAATATTATATTCTTTCATGGATGTTTCATGGTCATAAACTATGAAAAAGATCATAAATTGTTAATTATTCAACTACAATAGAATTATTAGAACGAAATTGAAATTGATGTTGGTATTTTCAAACTTAACAGTTCGCATGTTTCACGGTTTTGGACATTATATAGGTCATAACAAACAGTTGGCCAGGTAAGCGGGCACCCTTGTGCGATTATCAAAAACCCTCGCTTTTGTACCCTCAGGATGGCACAAAGCCGTTTTTCAAAGTGATAAATTCTTTGAAGAAGGGGATACTGAACGTGCCAATATACCCAGTGCATCGAATGAACGCATGGTCAAGATACATTGTTCATCTGAGCTTTGGGTACACACTAAACGTATTTTTACGTTTAAATTCCTAGAACTAATTATATACCTCACCGGAAAATGAAACTTTTTGTTATTGACCCATGTAATGTCCAAAACCGTGAAACAAGCGAACTGTTCAGTTTGAAAATACCAACAACAATTTCAATTTCGTTCTAATAATTTTAATGTAGTTGAATAATCAACAATTTATGATTCTTTTTCATAGTTTATGACCATGAAACATCCATGAAAGATATAATCTTTCTTGTAGTTTCTCAAAACATTCAATATTATAATTAAATAGGTATTCAAAATTGTATTTTATCATTGATTTATTCAATAATTCATTCATTCATTTTCTCATTGAATGACTCATTCATACATTGATCCATCTTTTCATTCATGATATCACTTAAAATTCGAGAAAAGCAGTGAGCAGAGGCTCTCGTTCATTGGTGGAGCAATTATGCTATTCTATTACCTCTAATTCTGTATAGGACTTCATGCGAAGTATATTAATGCAAAATCTCACAGCGCAATCGGAATTATATTGTGAAATTTTCCAAAAAATGAAATATGTAAAAATCATAATAAAAAAAATTTTAAAGTCATTCATTTCACAATCACAAGTTTAAATATTTTTCGTTCGTTCGTTTGTTCATTTTAATCTTTTTCCATTTATCCATTGATTTTTTATCAACTTATCATATGAATAATACGATTCGAAATGAACATATAAGACCGAATAGATAATAACCTATTGAACGGATATTGGAATTTTGCCATTTTATTTGGTCACTGTTTCTTTTTATTATCTTTTTCAGGGAGTTAATGGATTAGAGTACATTTAATAGTTTTTGATGAATGACAAATTTTTCCTTGGCACACAACTGAAGTAGAGAATAAGTGGGTGTTATCATAATCATTATTATTATTGTGTTGTTTCTTTCATTAATGTCAATTATTAATATTATAATAATTTTATAATAGTGAAAAAAAATATTCAGTTGCTTTTAATAAAAGGCAATTACTACAGTTCAAGTTTATAGACTGTTTTTATCATTATTTTTATTATCATCATTGTTGTTGTTTTTTGATTGTTATAACAATTGTATTTTTTTGTTCTATTACAGGAAATCAACTGTGCTGTCAACAGGTGAGTGGTATATTATGTTTTGTCTTCAATAATGCCCATTATTATTTCTATATATGCTTGGTATTTCTAGGAAATATTTTGACTAAAATGCATAACAACATGAATATTCAAATATATTCTGAGCACTCAAATTGCTTAATTATAATTATAACATAGAGAAAACTGCGACAATGCATCTAAGCGAAATGAAACCGAACATTGTCGTTGGTATCAATTATATTCCACTTATTTCTATAGTGCAAAAGGTCAAAAGCTGGTTTTATTTGTCTTGCTACAAGATCGACCAAAAAGTACACAAGAAAATAAACAGAAAAAGAAAATGTTTTTTCAGAATGGAATTGATTCTGTTGGTAGATGAAATAGATGATAGAATTTCGCAGATTCTCCAAAAGAGCTTCATTCGCAGTTATTGAAAAAGCAATTCATACACTATTGCACATTTACGGAAAAATTAAGTATTCTGTGGCTAGGAATGCATATCACTGATATATTAACAATTTCTCATAAATACACCTTAAAGAATGTGCAGAACATCTGTCGTTATGGCACATGACCTCAAAACGAACTGATAATTCATAATATTTTCCAAAATTTGTCTGTTCTACTGTTATCATTCTTGTATATTACCTATTCTCATTTCTCTTCAAATTTCTTTCATTATATGATTTTTTCCCAAATTTGTGGAATTTTTAAAAATTAATCTTCGCTGTTTAATTTCTCGAATTCAATACACAGAGTATAAGTATAATAATCGAATCTGTTTGAACAAACTGAAGGAAAAAGTGCCCAATAACACGTAATTGTACATCATTGGGTGTCTTCAGCGTCTACCAAATATGTATATTGCTGATTTGGACCATCGTTTGAATGTTGCTGGGAAACATCTTAGACCAATCTCGTAATAGATTTTATTATTATTAATGATGTACTCGAGATAATTCGTCTTGTAAAAATTGTCGCAGAAAACACATTCATTAGTGTCAACATCCATATTAATCACTGTTCTGGTTATTATTTATCACTATCTATTTGATAGGCGTTGGGAATTTCGGCCCAATCTCTGAATGAGGTTTTCAATTTAACATACAGGGTGGCCGGACGATTGACGTCAATAAAAAAACAGGTTCCTCATGTCATGGGGTATTCGAATCACCCCCATGTATGTTATCGATTTTTCACGGTTTCCGAGTTATGATTTTTTATGAAATCTGAGAATTTTCAACTTGAACATCTTCAAAAATTTTTTTAAAGAAAAGTAAAAGACTTTTCTGATATTTTTTGTTGTAAATAGATCGCCATGAATTGTACTTTAATACATAAAATAACCAGCATCGTAAATTTGATAAAATTTATGGAAATGTTCGTCTCAAGTGAGAAAGTTACGTATTTTGGATCATGATCTAAATTTTCAAATTTGAATAAAATGTAAACAGGTTATTTCATGGTTTCTTAGTAGGCTTAAAAACTGCGCTCAACACTCAGCTTTCAGAATCATTAATAAAAATGGTACTTAACAGTCTACTTTCGCTAGAATAAGCCTTCAAAGTCAGTGAGGTGGAAAACATCAAAGAACTAGACACGTTTACTCAAAAATTTTTTTTTGCCATTTTTAGATTTTCTGATCAAGTTATGATAGAAAATGCTGAAATTTGCTTTAGGAGAAAAGTTTTGGATAAGAAAAAGAAAAAGGTATGGCAATAAATTACACATAATGTAGATAAAAAAATATTTATAAAAATTACAATTAATAAAAATAATTGAATAAACAAATTTTGCGGAGGTGCAGAATGTGTATTGAGGTTTGAGGTGGCCTTTTTGAAAACCTATTGTAAATTTTATAAATAAATTTCTTTTTCTACATGATGTGTGATTTATTGCCATACCTTTTTCTTTTTCTTATCTAAAACGTTTCTTCGAATGCTAATTTTCATTAATTTTCAGCATTTTATATTATAACTTGATCAGAAAAATCTTAAAATGGCAAAAAATAATTTTTGAGTAAATGTCTAGTTCTTTGATTTTTTCCACCTCGCTGACTTTGAAGGCTAATTCTAGCAAAAGTAGACTGTTGAGTACCATTTTTTATTAATGATTCTGAAAGCTGAGTGTTGAGCGCAGTTTTTAAGCCTACTAAGAAACCATGAAGTAACCTGTTTACATTTTTTATTTAAATTTGAAAATTTGGATCATGATCCAAAATACCTAACTTTCTCACTTGAGACCAACATTTCCATAATTTATATCAAAGTTACGATGCTGGTTATTTTATGTAGGAAAGAACAATTCATGGCGATCTATTCACAACAAAAAAATATCAGAAGAGCCTTTTACTTTTCATTAAAAATTTTTGAAGATGTTCAAGTTGAAAATTCTCAGATTTCATAAAAAAATCATAACTCAAAAACCGTGAAAAATCGGATAACACACATGGGGGTGATTCGAATACCCCATGACATGAGGAACCTTTTTTTTTTATTGACGTCAATCGTCCGGCCACCCTGATATCTATGCTTTTGAAATCAGTACTGATCGTCTTTATATGCCAGATAATCATAAAATCGTCTTTAACGGCTAGGTTAAGTTATGTTAGGTTGAACTTGATGGTAGAAGATCCAAGGTTTGTAGTAGTCTCAGAATAAAAAGTAAACCTAGAAATGCCTTCACGCATTTGTTGACGCAGCCAAGTAGGATCTGTTTATGCACGCAAACAACATTCCGGCGTTGCGAACTTGTACCGTATGTTATTCTGTATTGGGATAATTGGTCTACCTTACTCTGATACTATACCTAGACTAGCGTCTGTTCTCTGAGTTTGTTAGTCTTTAGTTGCTCGATGCGTCGTGTTTACATTTCATTTCGATTTGACATTCGAATACTGAATTTATTTCACTGATTGAGTGGCAGTTTATTGTTGCTTAAGGGTATTCCGATAATTATAGCTATGGCAAAATTAAGAAAATCGAAATATCTTATTATATTCTGAAATTGTATAAATGAAAATCTAAAATATTGTTTACTTCACCCCAGTGTTGCAGTGAAATGCTTTCCATCTCACTCTAGAGCTTGGTTTAACACAATGCAGTACTAAAATCGTTCTAATGAAGGAAAGTCCTGCATCAGAAAGTGATCGGTTTTCATTTACGTGCCCATGAACAAAAATTCACACACGTGATTCAAAGTTCGCGAATGAACCTTGAATTTGCAAACTGGGTGTTCTTTTCGGAAGTTATTTGTGTTCGAGAGAAACGTAAAAATGAAATAAAAATGAATTCATTTTTAAATTACCAACTTAACATTAGAATTTTTTCAGAAATTAAAAAAAATCCCTGAGCAGGTGCTTTTGAGCTCTCGTTCAATGGTAGAACAATAATAATTGAAGGAAATCCCTGTATTAGAAAGTGATCGGTTTTCATTTACGATCCAAATAAACACGCGATGACATATATCGAACTATATCGAAAGATATATACATATTCATCGTTTCGATAGTTATTCGTATCATCACCAATATTATTTCAAATCGGTGAAAATCGCCTTTGTGATGACAAGGGTAGAATTATTTATATTTCATTTTATGTTTTCTGCTACAAAGCATTCAAATTTTCAATCAATGAATCGGCAGGTTTGTTACAAATGGATAGCATAATAATTCGAATACCTGTGAACAAAATGTAGGTACACACGTGAATTCAACATTTGCGAAATAAACTTTAACTTGCAAACTGAGTTTTTTTTCGGAAGTTATTATGTTTAAAAGAAATGTGCTTTCGACCGCCGCTCGTTCATTGGTGGACAACAATACTATTACCTAAAAATTTTGTATAGGACTTAAGATCCATACTAAGTACACACTGCGCAAAAAAATTAACGCACATTCTGAAAATCTCAATTTTAACTCTACATTGACTTTATTACTCATTTTTTTATGTTCTCACGGGAAGATTTTGAACGAAAACAAGACAACGAGGCCTCAAATCATATTCTCTGAGGCGATTTCTTATTGTCTGAGTGCTAACTTGCACCCCATGAGTTTGCTCAAGCTGATTTTGAAGGCTCGAGAGGTTGCAAACCGTTCCCTCAACGAAGAAACTCTCAAGTAACGTTCTTGAATGACAGTTGTTACCCGTGGTCTACCCTGTCCTGGTTTTCGGACATTCATACCTGTCTCCCTGATCACTGCAACATTCTGGACACACTTGTATGGAAACTCCAAACCTTTCTGCAATTCTTGTGTATGTCCCCCCTTCTTCTCGCAAAACTACCGTTTGGGTACATTCCTCTTGGGTCAAATTGATTTCAGAATGGAGCCAATACATTCAAAATCTAATTATCTCATCTTTTTTTATTCCTGCTGGGAAAAACATCTGTATTGAAGAAAAACGTTCAAGTGGATAACATATGCATGCATAATTCTAATAAAAATAATTATCATTGAGAACACCTTCAGTTGTAGAAAAATTTGAGATTTCCATAATGTGCGTTAATTTTTTTGCGCAGTATATATGAATGCGATATCTCAGCACGACCGGAATTATATTCTGGAAATAATTCAAAAAATTAAATATGTAAAAAATCAATAATTAAAAAACATTAATTCTATGATTCTGATGATGCGATCCTCTTGAAATCTTTTGATTTTGTATATCAATTTTTCATTTTTTTTTGGCCCATTAGAATATCATTTATCAATCAATATCCAAGGCCGTAGCCAGGGGGGGGGTTCAAATCCCCCCCCTCCCCCCGAAATGTTTCAGAGTTATTTTTTGTTGCGAAAATAATCTTTCATTTTGCACTTAAACCAACTTATCTCCGAAAATCTAGTTAAAATTATTCATATTACTTTGAATTCTTGAAAACAACAAATACTTGCTACAAAAAGCGACGCTCACAATTCCTGGCACCTACAAAAGTCAATTGCCAAATGTCAAATGTTATAGTGCTCACGGCCGGACGGCCACATGGACAGAATTGAATTGACGACGGATTCGTCATCAGGGAGTCGAACATTATCGATTGAAACCATTTTCGGCTCAAATTGGAAAATTAGAGACATTTGGGCAAAACGATATAGCACTCGTTTAAGTAGAACGAGCGCTCAAAAAAGAAATCGTTAACTCTCTCTCTGTTGGTTAACTGTATGAATCTTCGTTTTCTGGTTCAATATGATCATTCCGTAGGGTCCAATTTAGATAGCAGCTTGACTATCTAGCCATACACTCAGATAGTCAAACTGCTATTAAAGCACTGAGCTCCTACGTCATCGACTCAAAGATGATCTGGGAGTGCCGGAACAAACTCAATGACGTAGGCAAAAAATAAGGACTTTTTAATCTGGGTTCCCAGCCATTCGGAATCAAAGGAAACGAAGAGGACCAATTCACTTGCCAAAGAGGGCGCACGAATGTCACTCATTGGCCCAGAACCTTCTGTGGTATAGGTGAATGTACCTATAAGAATAAGTTTCTGGAGAAGGAGAAAGCCGAGAAGGAAAAACTCGATTGGAATCTCCTAGGTATGGATCATTCCACTAAGTTCCTTCGGAACCTTGAAACAGCAAGATCCAAAAGATATCTTGATCTTGGTAAGAAACAATTACACCTCGTCACTGGCTTTTTTACAGGACACTGTCGCCTCAGGAAGCAGCTGTTGAGGATGGGATTATCGGACACTGACGAGTGTAGGTTCTGTGGGGAGGAGCAAAACACCCCCATTAATCTAGTCACGGAATGCTTTGCCATTACAAGTCTAAGGATGCCTTCTGCGAGAAACTTGTAAGAGTGAGGAACTAGACTCGTTGAAGCCTTCACAGATATTGGATTTCATGAGATCTTTAAAACTGGAAGGCGAACTGTAAAGGGTGTGGTCAGAACAGCTCTGTAAGGGGGCACAATAGACCTTGAGGTCGCAGTGAACTGTAACCCCTTTTTCAAACTAACCAACTAAGGTCCAAGTTTTGGAAACACAATTAAAAACTATCTACATTCTTTAATTTCATAAAGTCATTCATTTCCTTATATGTACTTATTATTCATTTACCGACATATAATGACTAATCGGCAGATACGTACCAGGTACCTGGTGGTACCTGGTCTGAGTCAAGCACAAGTTTAAAAACAATCAATAAGAATATTTCACTGATTATTTTATCGTTGAATAGCTAGTCATTCACAAAGGATCGTAAAAAATCGAGATAAGCACTGACGTTTAATCGGGAAGTTTTCTGCGCTTGTTTTGTTGTGCTTTTGCGTTATTCATCATGGAACAAAATACAAAAGGAATGCATACGCATTTATATTTTCTGTGGAAGAATCATTAGGAGGAAATGAAATATAAAGGGCATTTTCAGTGATTTCCGGATGAAAATCATTTTTGAAATAATGAACCCCAAGAAAATCATAGCGATTATCCGTTTCTTGCGAACACCGATCATAACTACACAACTTGCAATCCAAAATTAGAATGTGTGAAAAAAACATTGTGTTGACAGTAATATTTCTTTGAATTGAAACATTTTATCGAAAAGTTTCAACTTAAGTAGAAGATTACTAATAACATACCTACTTAAGATTATAACTAAAGCGCAGTGTTTCACACATTCTATTTTTTCATGTGAGGGGGTTGAAAGTTGTGCATGAACAAAACTGTAATGGTCGACTTTCATTCGGTGACAAATTTCATCATTTAATGTCGTCTCAAAGTAAATAAGCCTTGACAAAGTGAACATACTGCAACCCTTTTTTGAACTTACTTATTTTTCAACAAAAAAATGTTCCTGAAAATTTCTGCACGCCTGTGAAGAAGATAAAAAGGCCTTGTCAAAAAAGTACCACATAACCCAATTTACCTATTCAAAAACTTTAGAGGTTTGAGGGGGATGGCACAGAGTGCAACAAAAATCATTCAGAAATGATTGAAAACTTAGTAAAAGTAAAACAAAAATTGACCTGTTTCAGGATTTTGTAGAAAAATATGTTTCTTCTGAGAAAATGAATTTGTTTCATAAGCCCCAATTACACTCAGCCCCTGCTACTGCTGCTCGCGTTGTCGGCAATAATTCCCGAAATACTTTTGCAGCAGTTTCGAAGGCAGTGAGCATTCACACTCTGCCGCAGCATTGCTCTCACGGCCAGCGTTCGGCAATAACGGACGAAGAAATTGCAGCCTGAGCGCTTTGTCTCGTTGATTTATACAGGATGTCCAGTAGATTGACATCAATACATTTTTTTTTAGATTCCTCAGACCGGTGGCTTTCCAAAAATATCCAAATAATATATTATGCGATTTTTTTGAAGTTCTCGAGTTATGAATCTTTGAGTGTTTTTCAAATGTATTTGCAGTTTTTATCTCTTCAACATGAATTTTGATTCATTAATAAAAATATACAGCTTCCTGAAATATCTGCAAGTTACCCTTAGACTTTTTTGTGTCATGTATTGTATTTTGTTAGCTCTCAATTCGAAAGAATATATACATATACCCAAAAAAGCTTGAAAGCTAGAAATTCAGTTTTCAGTAGGATGTACTCAAACATTCATTTTCGATTCAGAAATGCAAAAAGGGGTTTTTTTAGCTTTAGGCTACATTTCAAAATTTCGCGGAGTCCTGAGCTCTAAATGTTATTCGGAAAAAAAATTACTTGATTCGACTTTTTTTGTTGTAATCGGCCTTGGAATGCGGATGGGCTAAAAATCATTGAATCCCGATAAAAGTTATTTCACTTCTTTTTATCACTTTTATGTTGAAAATGGGATTTTAAATTGATTTCAATTGAAATTCCTGTGAAATAACTGTAGCTCGTGTGATTTTTGCAATAATTTTGGTCTCACCACTGATGGAAAATGTAAACATTCGTCAGAATTGTTAGTTGTGAAATTACTTGTTTTTGGATAGGAAATAAAAGGCACAAATACGTAAAATTATTTTCAGAAACGACTATTCCCTCCAGTCCGTCGTGGACATTTTCTCGACAATGATAATAACAATATTTTCTAAAAAATTATAAATTTCGTGAGAGCGTTCGGCGATTCTGTTGTCAGTGCAGCCACAGCAACCTAGCTGAATGTAATCACTCATTGCCGCTCGTACTGCTGGTCCTTTGACTGCGTCAAAAAAACTGCCAAGTTAGGGACCATGAGGCAGCACGAGGAGCAGCGGAAGACAGCAGGGAAGCATAGAAAAACCAACGAGGAAGTGTAGTGATTACATTCTCGCGCTGCCCGCTTCCCTGCTCCCTGGCGTGGAAATGAATGAGTGTAATCGGGGTGATAATTTTGACGCCCGCTGGATATCATCATGTAGAGTCACCTTCTGGAGTTTGTCGAATTTATTCACAAATACAGACTAACAAAATAGGTACTCAGCTATGAACCAAAATTTTCAAACTATCATTCTGAGTTTCAACGAGTTCGTCATGAAAAATTAGAATTGTAAATAAAGTTACGTCTTCGACAGAATCCAAAACAACGAGCGAACAAATATTTTCTCCTTCATTTCTGAGTATAATTCAATCGGATCCATTTTCTCAAAATACCTTCTCTGGAGGAAATTCAAACTTTCAATTCGTCCAGAGATAAAAAGGCTGAAAGGAAACTTTCAAATAATAAATAGTTGAAAAAATAACGTTGAATATTCTCATTCGTAATCTCCGAATGTTTCAAAGTCTTCAAACGAAGTTTCGCCGTCTCAAATATGGAGAAATTATTTCAACTTCTTATTTCGCTCATGGCTGAAACTTTTCCGACAACGAACTGTTTCGTTAACTTTGAGCAATGCGAGAACGATATGCTCCTGTGAAAAATATTAACGAAAGTTATAATCCACCAATCTCCCGGAAACTATTACATGAGTAAACTTCTCAAAATGCAAATTCCGGAAATATACTGATTAGTTTGGAGGAGCTATTGCGTTCTTGTTTGCTAGCCCATTTGTACTGAACTTCTATATTTACATATCTGATTATTTTATTTTCAGCGAATTACATGGAAAAATTTAGAAATAAAGGGTTTTTCAATTATAGGTTTTATTTTGAATATCCCGCTATTTCAGTGATGTCACGTTTGAAGCTGTCATTTTTGACATTTGATAAGTAGAAACTACGCCATTAATAAAAATGGAACGATACACGCTTCAAGAACGCGTTGAAATTATTAAAATTCACTATAAAAATGATGAAAATTTGGCAGAGACGGTTCGTGAAACTCGAACATTTTTGGGTCATCGTGAAGAACCTTGTCGGACCGCAATAAAGCAATTGATGGAAGAATTCGAGCTGTTGGGACAAGTTAGCAATGTGAAGAATGAAATCTGTGCACGTCGCTCAAGAACAACCGAGAATATTGCTGCTGTTTCCGGACCGCGTTATCTCTTGAAGAGGTGATCACAATTGTCCACCGAGATCTTGTGATTTAACACCTTGCGACTTCTTCCTTTGGGGCCACGTGAAAGAGAAGGTCTACGCCAATAGCCCAGCGTCGATTCAAGACCTCAAAGATGGAATTCGCGAGGCTATCAAGGACATAGGGCAGCCACTTTGGGATTTGGTTATGGAAAATTTCATTAAAAGGATATGGTCCTGTAAGCGTGATCGTGGTGGTCGTTTACCTGATGTTATTTTCCACAACTAACGGCATAGCTTCTTCTTTATAATGAAATAAACATCCGATCATTCATATTGAAAAATTGCATTTTTTTTAATATCAAAATAACACCTCTTATTGGAAAACTCTTTATCATTCTAAGTTTCAACGAGTTCATCATGAAAACTTGAATTGTAAATAAAAGTACGTCTTCGACAGAATCCAAAACAACGAGTGAACAAATATTTTCTCCTTCATTTCAGAGTATAATTCAATCGGATACATTTTCCAAAAATACCTACTCTGGAGGAAATTCAAACTTTCAATTCGTCCAGAGATAAAATTTGATGTAGCATAGAAGACGCTGAAAGGAAACTTGCAAATAATAAATAGTTGAAAAAATAACGTTGAATATTCTCATTCGTAATCTCCGAATGTTTCAAAGTCTTCAAACGAAGTTTCGCCGTCTCAAATATGGAGAAATTATTTCAACTTCTTATTTCGCTCATGGCTGAAACTTTTCCGACAACGAACTGTTTCGTTAACTTTGAGCAATGCGAGAACGATATGCTCCTGTGAAAAATATTAACGAAAGTTATAATCCACCAATCTCCCGGAAACTATTACATGAGTAAACTTCTCAAAATGCAAATTCCGGAAATATACTGATTAGTTTGGAGGAGCTATTGCGTTCTTGTTTGCCAGCCCATTTGTACTGAACTTCTATATTTATATATCTGATTATTCTATTTTCAGCGAATTGCATGGAAAAATTTAGAAATAAGGGGTTTTTCAATAATAGGTTTTATTTTGAATATCCCGCTATTTCAGTGATGTCACGTTTGAAGCTGTCATTTTTTGACATTTGATAAGAAGAAACTACGCCATTAATAAAAATGGAACGATACACGCTTCAAGAACGCGTTGAAATTATTAAAATTCACTATAAAAATGATGAAAATTTGGCAGAGACGGTTCGTGAAACTCGAACATTTTTGGGTCATCGTGAAGCACCTTGTCGGACCGCAATAAAGAAATTGATGGAAGAATTCGAGCTGTTGAGACAAGTTAGCAATGTGAAGAATGAACTCTGTGCACGTCGCTCAAGAACAACCGAGAATATTGCTGCTGTTTCCGAACCGCGTTATCTCTTGAAGAGGTGATCACAATTGTCCACCGAGATCTTGTGATTTAACACCTTGCGACTTCTTCCTTTGGGGCCACGTGAAAGAGAAGGTCTACGCCAATAGCCCAGCGTCGATTCAAGACCTCAAAGATGGAATTCGCGAGGCTATCAAGGACATAGGGCAGCCACTTTGGGATTTGGTTATGGAAAATTTCATTAAAAGGATATGGTCCTGTAAGCGTGATCGTGGTGGTCGTTTACCTGATGTTATTTTCCACAACTAACGGCATAACTTCTTCTTTATAATGAAATAAACATCCGATCATTTATATTGAAAAATTGCATTTTTTTGAATATCAAAATAACACCTCTTTTTGGAAAACTCTTTATCATTCTAAGTTTCAACGAGTTCATCATGAAAACTTGAATTGTAAATAAAAGTACGTCTTCGACAGAATCCAAAACAACGAGTGAACAAATATTTTTCCTTCATTTCAGAGTATAATTCAATCGGATACATTTTCTCAAAATACCTACTCTGGAGGAAATTCAAACTTTCAATTCGTCCAGAGATAAAATTTGGTGTAGCATAGAAGACGCTGAAAGGAAACTTGCAAATAATAAATAGTTGAAAAAATAACGTTGAATATTCTCATTCGTAATCTCCGAATGTTTCAAAGTCTTCAAACGAAGTTTCGCCGTCTCAAATATGGAGAAATTATTACAACTTCTTATTTCGCTCATGGCTGAAACTTTTCCGACAACGAACTGTTTCGTTAACTTTGAGCAATGCGAGAACGATATGCTCCTGTGAAAAATATTAACGAAAGTTATAATCCACCAATCTCGCGGAAACTATTACATGAGTAAACTTCTCAAAATGCAAATTCCGGAAATATACTGATTAGTTTGGAGGAGCTATTGCGTTCTTGTTTGCCAGCCCATTTGTACTGAACTTCTATATTTATATATCTGATTATTCTATTTTCAGCGAATTGCATGGAAAAATTTAGAAATAAAGGGTTTTTCAATAATAGGTTTTATTTTGAATATCCCGCTATTTCAGTGATGTCACGTTTGAAGCTGTCATTTTTGACATTTGATAAGTAGAAACTACGCCATTAATAAAAATGGAACGATACACGCTTCAAGAACGCGTTGAAATTATTAAAATTCACTATAAAAATGATGAAAATTTGGCAGAGACGGTTCGTGAAACTCGAACATTTTTGGGTCATCGTGAAGAACCTTGTCGGACCGCAATAAAGCAATTGATGGAAGAATTCGAGCTGTTGGGACAAGTTAGCAATGTGAAGAATGAAATCTGTGCACGTCGCTCAAGAACAACCGAGAATATTGCTGCTGTTTCCGGACCGCGTTATCTCTTGAAGAGGTGATCACAATTGTCCACCGAGATCTTGTGATTTAACACCTTGCGACTTCTTCCTTTGGGGCCACGTGAAAGAGAAGGTCTACGCCAATAGCCCAGCGTCGATTCAAGACCTCAAAGATGGAATTCGCGAGGCTATCAAGGACATAGGGCAGCCACTTTGGGATTTGGTTATGGAAAATTTCATTAAAAGGATATGGTCCTGTAAGCGTGATCGTGGTGGTCGTTTACCTGATGTTATTTTCCACAACTAACGGCATAGCTTCTTCTTTATAATGAAATAAACATCCGATCATTTATATTGAAAAATTGCATTTTTTTGAATATCAAAATAACACCTCTTATTGGAAAACTCTTTATCATTCTAAGTTTCAACGAGTTCATCATGAAAACTTGAATTGTAAATAAAAGTACGTCTTCGACAGAATCCAAAACAACGAGTGAACAAACATTTTTTCCTTCATTTCAGAGTATAATTCCAATCGGATACATTTTCTCAAAATACCTACTCTGGAGGAAATTCAAACTTTCAATTCGTCCAGAGATGATCCGCCTTGAGTTGCTCTAGTCTGCCTGGGTCTTTCTCGTCGACTATCACTTTGTAAACCAAATCGTGAATCGTCCGAATAAGGTACGTTTCGTCATTATGGTAAAAGTCGGTCTTGGTAGTGGTGTTCTGATTATTGCCGATGGGTAGCTCTATGTCTAGGTGATAGGCGTAGCTTCTCCTCAAGATCTTATTTCCCTTAACTTTGAGGAGTGCAAGTAGTGCAACCGTATCCTTATGGACCTGGTTGAGACGGGCTTATTGGTCCTCAAAAAATGAGTAAAATTTTCGATATAATGGTCTTCCCCAGCAGATGTTAGTCTGAATGAATCAGGGACCGTTCTCGGCAACGCCACCGGTTCCTAGAAAAAGGGCCTCTATGCGCCTTACTGAAGTCCGTGGAATATATTCAATATACAGTTTGCATCAAAATTATAGAACGAATTCATTTCCTCAGAAGAAAAACATTTGGCAACAAAATCCTGAAACAGGTCAATTTTAGATTCACTTTTACCAAATTTCTATGCATTTTTGAAGGATTTTTGTTGCACCCTATGCCATCATCAGCAACCGTTTAAATTTTTTGAAAAGGGAAAGTGGGTCATGAGGTACTTCTTTGGCAAGGTCTTTGTATCTTCTTCGCAGGCATGCAGATATTCTCAAGGAATTTTTTTTAATTAGTTAATTCGAAGAGGTTTTCAGTATGTGCGCTTTGTCATGGCTCATTTACTTTAAGACGATGGTACCTGATGAAATTTGTCACCTGCCCATCAGTTATGATCTTAAGTAGGTATGTTAGTAATACGTTTCAACTAACATACATACTCACTTAAGGAAGTTGAATATAAACCTGTTAATAGGTTCTCTTAAGAAACCTTAAGTTTGAGTCTTTTTCGCAGTTCTAAATTATCAAAATAACACTTAGATGCTTTCTATCTGAAGACTTTAAGAACCGAAAAGTGAAGCATAATTAACAGGTAAATCGAAGATTACATAGCGGGATAGCCAGATTGCAGTATCTGGGGCTTAAAATTAGCGATGATACGCCACTGGAAATAGCATATGATGGTGTCATGAGTCATTGGACGCCACCTTAATTTTCACGACTCCAGCGCCATCTCATGTCTATCTTTCGAAACCTAGTTTGCTTCTCTACCGCTAGAGGCAGCACACGTCGATATGCTTTGAAACGATGAAGAGTTCTTCAAGTTGTTCAAAAATCTGTAATATTTTATTTTAACTGAAAGTCGTTTTTGATCATCTTTGTAGGAACTTAATTACTAAATGATTATTTATGATTATTTTTTCACTTCGTCTTTGAAAAAATCATTGAAATAATACAATGTTCAATTATGATGCAGTGATTTCAAATATCCCGGCATTGTAAATTTTGACAGTACGTGGGTGATAGAATGTAGATTTCTATAATATCGACGGGTGCGGTGGTACAGAGCTCATAGAATGAAATGACTAACTTACGTTACTCTTATGTTACGGCTGTGTTCTAAGGGGGGGTCATCATTAGTTGCCAGCTCTAGCAGCTAAGTTTTAATCAAAGCAAAGGCATCGCCCGATTCCAAAAGTAACGGTATAAAAACTACGGTAAGTTACCTGTTTTGAAGTTATTGGTACCAAATCATCAAAAATTTCAAAGGATTATGACATTGCCGTTTTTTGTGCGAGTGAATAAGAAAACGTAGAGAATCATCCCGGTGACTCGTTTCATGAAGCTATGAAAGTGTATATTTGAAGTGATTTACAAACTTGATCAATTGACGTTAATTTTAGTGAAGTGACTGCTCCTACATTAAACAACGTTTGTAAAAGGAACTAGATTGAGGAAGGATAGGAACAAATGTAAGTATTTTCCTTTTATTATGATTGATAATATTAGGGCGAAGCAATCATGAACGGGGTTGGTGCTATTTGTGCACTTTCAGATCCCAACCTGAATGCTTTTAGTCATTCGTGTAATTGCATGCCTGCCGTATTAATCATCAAATTACAATGTCTTTGCGGACATAACCAATCCCTTACATTTTTGTTTTAAGTTATATCCCTTTTTGTGTGAGTATACCCATTAATCTAATTACATTCCCAACAGTTGAATTTCATTGTTTTCTTTATTATGGTGAGCATTGATTTCAAATTTTGACACTCGATAAGATTATTGGTTACTAACAAGTCTTTGTTTATCAAATTTGTAATGGTCATTAAAAGGTAACTACCATCAACAAAGTGAAGTAAAAGTGCAACAAATAATTTGCCTGAGGCTTTCCTTGAAAGTTGCAAACAATTACAATAAATTTCTCACTAATTCTAGTACTCCTCTGATCGAAATTCTTTCAAAACACGTTCAACCTTTGTAAAAGTAGGTGTTGCATGAAGTCACAACAGGTCAATTTACAAGTTGCTTTAATTAGTCTACATAGTTGCACAGCTGTATGTAAGTCTTTAACTCTTTAAATCCTTTTTCAATAACAATTCTATGTAATTCGCATCATTGAATACAAAATAAACCCAGAAGTTTATCTGGAATCTTTTCAACTATGTTATTCTAGGCTAAGGCAATTGTTTCCAAAAAATTAAAATGAATCAAGCAAATTTGCATCAACCTTGTACAGACTGTTATTTTTGTTATTAGAAATAATAGCAAAATCTTAGAATTCAAACATAAACATTGAAAGAATCTTGAGATTCGATATTTGATTCTCTAACAAAGGTTATGGGCATCTATTCTTGATAAAAATTATTCAACGAGTGGTAATTTCTCATTATTGAATTGAATGCAATTATTTTTTTTTTCAGATAGTTGAAGATCATCAAAAATGCGTGAATACAAAATAGTTGTCTTAGGTTCTGGTGGTGTAGGAAAATCTGCACTTACTGTTCAGTTTGTACAGGGCGTATTCGTAGAAAAATATGATCCCACCATAGAAGATAGTTATCGGAAACAAGTTGAAGTAGATGGACAACAATGCATGTTAGAAATTTTGGACACTGCAGGCACGGTGAGTTGAGTTAATACAGAATTTTTTCCAGGACCATTCATCGCTTATATTTTTCATGTTGGTCTTTGTTTTAGGAACAATTCACAGCAATGAGAGATTTATATATGAAAAATGGCCAAGGATTCGTTTTGGTTTATTCAATTACTGCACAATCCACTTTAATGATTTACAAGATTTGAGAGAGCAAATTTTGAGAGTAAAGGTGAGTTTGTTAAGCAATATATGTTACTTGTGTTTATATGCAGAGAAATTTAGATTTATTAGTTCGAAAACTTGAATATACATCAATCAGATGTTGAATTTCACATATAGAATTATTGGAGATCTATAGTTGACGGATTGTTTCCAAAAATTCAAAACAATTCTTATGTTGAATAAATTTCCCAGTTTCTGTGGGTTTCTTAAGTTGTGGTAAATTTTCTAAATAACGTTGGTTTATTCGTCTAGATGGCATGAAATTGTTATCAAAATATTATGTAGCAAGCCTTCCTGTTTAGATAGTACGTGGAATTTACGAATTTCTGTCCCCAAAATGAGTCATTATTTGATATATTTGAATGCTTCATGATTTTCTTTCATTAAATATTATTTGTACACCTAACTTTTTTCCAGTAGTACCATATTATATGAACATATTTTTCCACGAACCATTTTTCCTGTTTAAATGATTCAGAAATTTAATCGTTCTTTGCAAATTTATCATTTCACAGAGTGAATAAACAGGAAGTTATGTGGAAAATTAATTTCTTGATATTTTATCAACTATTGGAGAGTGACTAAGGTTTTATTTATGAATTACTGACTAATTACCAGGCACTGCCGGGTCTTTATAATGAACAATCAACGTGAATTGTTACATTCATTAAACTTTATCATTTACGTGATACGAGGAACAATATTCGTTGTTATAACAATGCTCGTGATGTCGAAAGAAATACCAACCTACCTATAAAGTGATTATGGCGAGAAATAAAGGATAAAAAATATCATTTAGACTTGAATCTGAATAATTCAACTTTAAGTAAAATGAATGCTTTTATTTGCCACAACCGAACATTTCAGAGCGCTTAAATTGCAACGGTTGATGGATTATAATATTTTCGAACTGAAATGGTTCCAAATTTTTTTTAAGATGATATTTCGCCAAGAATGACGAATGGGTCAACTATTTGAAAATACTTTGGAAAGAGAATATAGTCTATCCTGGGGATACTATAATTAAATTAATTTCAATCGTCCAAATTGGATGTTCACTGAGCTATTGCTGTTTTTTTCTATAGAAATGATCCTTAGTTTATTATTAATAATTTTTATTATGTGGCAATTACTGTGATTCGATCATTCAATTAATATCTCTTGAAAGCTGAAAATATCAGATTTCAAGAAAAAGTTTGTTGTTTGCAACCCTAGGAACGAATATTCTGAGGTGGAGTTGATCTCTTTGAAATTTCTATGAATTTGTCTGAGTGTAACTTAAGAAAAACCTTAAGAATTTGCTCTATATCCAAAATATGCATGCTTTATAAGTTCCAAAGAAATCTACAGATATTTATTGACTAGAAAGCCTTAGATGTCATTAATTTTTTCGCAATATCGACGAAAAATGATATACAGGCTTAGCATAAAGTATGGAACCAAGTATTGAATGAAAAAGACAATATTTATAGAATTTTGCAAGTTAGTACAATGATGCAAAATGCGCATAATGTACAATTTTTTGTTTATATTGAACTTTGTGTTGAACCGGAAATACCCTGAATTTTTTTAATTTACAAGGGACCCCCTGTATATCTTTCAGTTTGCAAAAGTGTAGAAAAGGCCCCATATAAATTAAAAAAGTTTTGGTATTTTCGGCTCAACTGGAATTATATTATCAACGAAAAATTGTACATCAGATGCATTTTGCACCATTGTAATTCCTGCAAAATTTCATAAATGTTGTTCCTTCCATTCAAATAATATTACATTGTTCCATACTTTATCTCAACCCTGTATGAAAAGTAAAAGACGCGATTTGAGCTTTAGTATTTATCAGGATACCTTGAAGTCAAATTTTTAAATTTTTCAATAAAATTTACATGTTTCTGTGATGTATACAGGGTATCTGTAAACAAATGCGAGGGACTTGGGGAGATGATTCCTCGATGAGCAGCGGTAGTTCATATAAATTTGTTTCAAAATCGACCCCCCTCTCCAAGATACAGCCTTTGGAAGGCGATGTTTTCAATTTTTTTACGGCACTCAGTAGATGTTACTCACACAATTTTTTTAGATCTCACAACTTATTAGTGGTTGAAAATAACAACCCCTTATGGTTTTCGTGGGATAGATTTTCGAAAAATAAAATTTTCTTAAGGTCCCTCATTCACTTCTGAAGAAAAAAGTCTTCTGCAAAATTTCGATACAGTCGATACTTTTCTCGGAAAAAATAAAAACTTACAAGCAGTTATGATCACTGTTCATTTCATTCCATTTCATCGTATAAGTGTTCCATTGAATTAATATTCTAATATGACTCAGTGTTTTTTTTCCTAAAAAAATTGAAAACTGCCAACTCGTCATCGCCTTCCAAAGGCTGTATCTTGGAAGGAGGTCGATTTCGTAAAAAAATTATATGATCTACCCCTGCTTATTTTCATCGAGGAATCATCTCCCAAAGTCCCTCGCATTTGTATACGTATCTGTATACAAATGCGAGGGACTTTGAGAGATGGTTCCTCTTGTATTAACTTTCTTTAAATCATTTAATGAATGTATGCAATTGTATTCCAAGTTTTGGAATAATTTTTACCTGAAACTAATTAACTCCGTTTTTCTGAAATGTTAGTTGTACAATTTTTTATCTGAATTTTTTTTCCAGTTTTCAAAAAGTATTTTTTCAATATTCCTAGTGTTAGTGTTTTCATTTGTTGGTTTTAATTATTGGAACTCCAGTTCACTAGAGGTTTTGGATTAATAATGCTCAAGGGTGGAAAACAAAAACTGTTTATTTTCAAACTAAAATTCGATACTGGATCTTTTCTGGAAATATTAACGGTGACATTCACTCTGTTAATCAACATCAATGAAAACTAGACATAACACAGAAAATTGTTGATTTTTGTTGTAGAGAAGGAAAATCTTCCTTCGGGCCTTCAGCATCGTATTGGTATTTCAATATTTAAAGAAAACAACATATTCGATACATGGAAAGTTTTCTTCCCTAAATAATTAATTTCCACATACTGACTCAGATTCTGAATAATTGAAGTTGGAAATTTTCTTGTTGGATTATTGATTATATTTCTGGTAGAGCTTGACAATGTCCGGAATCCCCTTCGGTTATGTATGGCCTTTCAGGATACGGGTATTTTCAGATCATAATTTTTTAGTTGGATTTTGTAGTCTATTGTGGGAATGTTATACTAAACATGGTTTTTAATGCTATTTTTTGCTGTTTTTATATTCTGGATTGCATATGGACTAGCTTTGGTGGCATTTTTCATGAATCCTAAGATCTAAAACTTCTATTTTATGCACTGGAACTCTCAGCACTATTCTGCTCCCCTACGTTTGTGCAGGTCCAGAGAATTCATGAACCTCAGCAACTGAGACAAGGTTAAGACTTTCCGACCAAAAAAACTTTAGTTTGGCAAGACTACGTACAAGGGGTTCCGAAGTTTCCTCCCTTTCCCTACAGGGCAAGTGAGACTTGGCCCCAGTGCATTTTTTTTCAATTCCTCCTTGCTTGAGAATTTTTTTATTTGTTGATGGAACTAACTTGGTTTCCAATTTGCAAGTTTTGTCTTTGATAATGTCTTATTCTTTATTCATTTAGAAGCTGGTTGAAATGTTTTTCTATGTAGTTGATATTTATAATGAATATACTTGTGGATCAAAATATAAAAAGATGGAAACTTGAAAAAAATACTTTTTTGTCAATAGACCTTAGGGTCGCAATGGAATGTAACCCCTTTTGAAATCTACAATCTTCCTTGAGATTTTTTTATTGGTTAATGGATTCCCGACCACAAGATAGAGAGAAGTGTTTTGTCCTGGATGTTTTCCTTAATTTGTAGGTGCCGTTGAAATTCAATTCATTATAGATATAGTCTTTATTGATAATGAGTTAGAAGGTTTTTTTTTGCTTTTGGGATTTTCTGCTCACCATCTATGGGTATCGATTGAAATATATTCTGGGAGGATTCTGCATTTCTTAAAAACTTTATAGGTTTTCACTGCCAGTCTCTGAAACAGAAATGATTAAAAAAAAATTTAATTAAGATGAAGTGCTCATGCGAGAATCTCTGCACTTATTTGTTAGGAGCAAATTGGTCTTGAAATAATTGTTGCCTAACAGTAAAACTTAAAAAGGAAATAAATTAAAAAGATGTTTCGGTGTCTATATCAGACACCTTCTTCAGACAAACTCGTGAAGTCTTCAGAATTGTGTTTTTTCATTTGCAATCTCAATCAAAAAATTTTCAATTATTTCTGTTTCAGAGACTGGGAGTGAAAACCTATAAAACTAAGAAACATGGGTAGTTTTAGACAGTTATTCAATATTTAAGGATTGAAGATACTGCTTTCTTTTAAATCTTTCAATCATTTTTTAAACAAATCAAGTAGATTAAACAAAATTTGGATTGATAATAGACATACATATTTGCTTTCCACTTCCATCGAAAATATTCAATATTTCTGGAAATTTACTCACATCGAAACATCTGTATTAATAGCAGTGTGAGAAGATTTCAAACTCTTTTTCTGATGACTTGCCTGTGTTAAATCATATTCATAACCTTTTTTAATTTGTTTGATGTTCTTAGGATACTGATGATGTGCCAATGGTTCTGGTCGGAAACAAGTGCGATTTGGAGGAGGAAAGGGTAGTAGGTAAAGATCAAGGTATAAATCTGTCACGCCAGTTCAACTGTGCCTTTATGGAAACTTCTGCCAAAGCTAAAATAAACGTAATCGATGTAAGTATCTCCAGGATGAAAAAAAATTTCAGCAGTTTTCATCTAATCCACATTTCACATAGTATTTCAATGATAATTGATGTATTGCCATTGAAATAACTATAGAAAATACAATTTGAATGTTTCATAATTGTTCCTCGATTTAATTCTGTTGAAAGTTTTTAGTGAGCACTTTTCACTCAGACATAAATTAACAACATAATTCGAATCCAATCAAATAAATACTACAGGTTGGAAATTTCACATCGGAAACATATGAACTTCAATGCATCAGAGAGAGAATTTTGCAGTACAATTCAGTGGTATATTCGAAAGGTTTACGTGCTACGTTGCGGTCAGGAATAAAGTGGTCTTATGCGAATTATGAAGTTGTCTTTGTTTATCGTTGGGAGTGGCCTAAATATACAAGTATGGTAGCTAGGCAACCATAATAATAATAATATACTACTGTTCAATTGGACGGCCAAATTCTCTCTCTAATGCATTGAATATCGTATCTTTCCGAACCTGTATATGCACAAGTTAAATAGAAAATATTGGTCACTTCTTATGAAGAGCGATTTTAAATATTATTTGGGCTATTTCCATCATATTTGCTTCACTTCAGACCTCTTTCAGAGAAGCAACTTTCGTCAATCTTTGAAAATCTTTTTTTTGCATTCCTTAGAAAATCCATCAGTGACTTTGATCTTTTTTAGGCTGGATTTTATCATTATTATTGAGCCGCTCTCATGTCAGTAAGGGAAAATCCTATCAGTCTGTTAATCTCAAAAATATCTGGGCTCCTATAAAAAGATCCATCCTTAAAAAGATCAAATTCAATTTTTGGATAACTGAATGGATCAAGTGATCGATGATTGTTTTTGAGAACAGTCAAAAATGACAAACATTTTCGAATTCTTGCAGATTTGATAACAAATAAGAGATGAAAAAAGCAGTAGAAGGCAATTCGAAATATAATAATTGAATAATATTTTATATTTATCTCATAAAAGAATTAGACACTCAATGAATAACCTCAAAGCCATCTTGAAATGTATAAATAGAACAATTGCTCATCAAATATTCTATTGTTGCCTAATCTGCATCACACTTCACTTATTTTGATATTATATATTTTAATCATTGTGTTGAATGCCTTCATGAAATGAACCTTGATTAAATTCGATATTACTTCTGAAGTTGCATTTTTTTAACATCAACTGTTCGGTGGATAAATGGCATTCTTTCTATATTTTTATACTGCACAGAAAAAACTTCTGATTCTTATTATGGTGTAGATTGGATATGAAGGGTTTCCAAAAAAAATTGGTAGTGTCTAAATTCCATGTGTTGTATTTACCGATTCTGCGATTTCAATTATTATTCGATTGCTGGTTTATTTCATTGGCATTGAGCAATATATAAAATGTATTTCTGGATAGGGAAATTCAATGTCATACGTTCAATTATTGAATTTTCAGTTCTTTTATCATTTTAAATGTAGTGAAATTCAATTGCAATATTGACTGGGTAATAAAATTTTCATTGGAAAATGTAATTGATATAGAATCAATATTATTCATTGTACTATATGCATATGTTGTGCATAGTAATTGAACAAATCTAGTTATCCTAAACAAACTATTCTATTTTGATATGAATCGATATGGAAAAAAACGTTCAACAATGCAAGCCATTTTCTTATTGAAAACAGTTTAACAATACAGGTCTGTAAAAGTAAACAGTAAGTCTAGAATACAACGAATTGAATTTTTTCTGACAAGTACAAATTTGAAAATTTTTTCTGACAAGTACAAATTTGAAATTTTTTGAGTGCCTTTTTTGCGACAAGTGCGACAAACTTACTAATGCGAAAACTTTCGGCGCTGCTGCGTTTTCGAATTGTCAATATAACGTCACTTTGACTCTCCGTCTATGAAGAAGGTCTGTATTTAAGTATGATTTTCTAAAACATTGTTTAGTTGAATTAATCTGAAATTGTAGTTAACTTGTCCGACTAATAAAATAAAATAACTGTATTTAGGGTAACTGACCTAAGTCCTTCAACCCTCCAACTAATATTTTGTTGCGTATGGAAATTCCATTGCCCCGCAAATGTCGATAAGACATCATTATGTCTCAAATTTGTATATGGAGAATCATGGTAAAGTTAAATTAACAATTTCGAGAATCGGGCATTTCAAAACCCGGAATCGCCGGAAATTTTGGCTTCAGAAAGTTTGTCGAACTCGTCACAAAAGCTCACAAAGTTGTATGTATCGAACAATTTTAAGTTCGTTTAACTGAGGACTAGAAAATCTTATCGTGCGTGAAACGAAATTTTGAAATCACGCTTCCTACCCATCATGATGGCCGCTAAAGCATGACCAGAAATTTCTTTCTAGCCTGGAAGAGTTTCGTGGTCCATAGCAGTAAACAAAATAGTATTGATTCCTCATTAGTCTTAATTATTATTTATTATATATGTATATACAGATGTGGAAGAAAACGGATGGAAACACAGGAGTTTCAGTGTTAAATTCAAGCAGGCTCGGACTCCAGTGGAACAGTGGAAGAATCGAAACCTCGGAGCGATGCGATATTGAATAAGCGGCTGGTCTGTTGAAATGGCAGTCTGTAGTGGTAGTGGGGGATGCTCGCTCTACTCCTGCTGCAATCTTTACGCGGAATCCGCTGATTGAATTAGTCGCAATCCAAACTTTGGATGCGATAGACCATACGGTTTGAGATAAAATTAGAACTGTTCGAATATTTGAAAAGAAATGGTTACAAATGTATAAGGTGCAAAACCTCTCAGGAAATTTTCCAGAAGACCATTTCAAAGAATGGAATTCAGTTAAAAGATGATGGAAAAAGAGAATGAAAGTAGTTCTTTTCTGAGCAATATCTTATTCACGGATGAGTCATCATTTTCATTGCATAAAAAAACATAACCCATCCGTAGTAAGATATTGGTCTAGGGAGAATAAGCACCTGAGTATTCCTGTGCGTACCAGTATCCTGAAAAGCTTAATATTTGGACAGGAATGCTGGGATAATTACATGATAGGGCCATTTTTCATCGATGGTAACCTAACGCTGCAAAATATTTGGATCTATTACAGAATCAAATTATTCCGACAGTTCGACAGCTACCAATTAATTTTGATGAGGTCTGGTTTCAACAGGATGGCTGCCCAAGTCATAACGCAAGCGTAGTCACACAATATCTAAGAACGACTTTTTCTGACCGTCTCATTACCACAACGGAACCATTAAATGGCCCCCCCAGATCTCCAGATTTATCTCCAATGATTTCTTTCTTTGGGGATATCTCAAAAATATGGTTGTATGGGCAAGAAATTGAAAGAGCGACGAACATTATCGAATTTAAGGTCCAAAATAATCCAACTTTGTTCCAAAATAGCAAGTACACGAATCTTCTCCGAGATATGAGATTAAATCTAAGATTATTTGAACATTTGATTTGAATTTGTCTTCAATTTAAAATGTTTTAATTGTTCTATTTCGTAGAATTAATTTCTGTTTTTTTTTTTCATTTTTTTATTTTCGTTGAATTATTTTATTTTCAAACCAAGAAAAAGAAACTGAATATTAATTTTCACAGGAAATTATTTGTTTCATTCATTGAGGCAAATAACTTCCGCCCATGGCGCCCATAAGAGTGGAGAAAATTTGTCGTATTCATTTTCAATAGACATGCGACGTTATCCATCTCCCGTTTGGAGTGTTACTGATTCTTGTTCGATTCGAATGATTCGATCCTAGATCGTTGCGCGCCATCCCCCACTACACCAGACTGCCATTCCAACAGACCAACCGCTTATTCAATATCGCATCGCTCCGAGGTTTCGATTCTTCCACTGTTCCACTGGAGTCCGAGCTGCTTGAATTTAACACTGAAACTCCTGTGTTTCCATCCGTTCTTCCACATCTGTATATAAAACTAGTAATGTATTTTATTTGGGTCATCGGCGAAGGGCTTGATTAAATTCAAACAACTATTGTTCCTTTACATCTATATCTATATATCGGTCCTTGTATTGGGACCTTCCTCAGGATGCTATAATTTAAAACTCTTAAAAGGGCAAAGGTATTGGAAAAGTTGTTAAAAATGGCAACAAAAAGCAGAAACTCTTATCCTTAAATCAGTCTTGTCACTAAATATGAAATTGACAAATTTCAAAAATTGACATGTAATAGGAAGAATGTAGAAGGCTTGATCATAAATTATTTAATGAGTACTTTGATCATCGTTTGATATGTTATTATTAATAGTTAGAAGGTAACTATAAATATTGATTAATACTTTAATATTTGCTTTTTTGTGACTGTATTTTTCTTTCATCAATATAGCACATTTCAAAAAAAGTTTTTTTTAAGAATTGGTTTCTATGGACAAAATTTTAATGTCTAAGTCGAATTGCATTTATTCTATTCCCTGTATTGATTGTCCAAATGTATAAATAGGTCAAACTTCTCAAGCTCTGAAGAGAAGAATTAGCCTACATAAAAGTGATATCCACTTTCATCCAGACAGATGTGCCTTGGCTTCACATGCAAAGAATAATTGTCATAATTTTGATTTCAACAACACTAAAATTTTATCCATAGAAACAAATTATAACAGAAGACTTCTTTGGAAATGTGCTATATTGAAAGAAAAAATGCAGTTAACAAAAAGCAGATAGTATTATTTTTCAATTTTATATTTAGTGACAAGACTGATTTAATGATAAGAGTTTCTTCTTTTTGTTGCCATTTTTAACAACTTTTCTGATGTAAGTTTTATACACTGTTATACCTTCGCCCTTTTAAGAGTTTTAAATTATCGCATCCTGAGAAAGATCCCAATACAAGGACCGAAATATAGTTGTTTCAATTGAATCAAGCCCTTTGCCGAAGGCCAAATAAAAATACATTACTAGTTTGATAATCACGGAAAATCACCTTTTATAAATAATATATATTTATATATTTGTATTTATGATATTGCTGTTTATAATTAATGAATTTGTAAACTGATGGTGATATTTTTCTTTCAGATATTCTATGATTTAGTACGGCAAATTAATAAGAAATCGCCGGAGAAGAAACAGAAACAGAAGAAGAAATCAATTTGTGTGCTTCTATAAAATAAATAATATCTGGAACCAAAAAATAAGTTTAAAGATTTCAAGACTTAATTGTAAGACAATGTGATTAGGCAAGTGCGGACAAGGAGCCCTTTCCAGTGGGGGGCCTATCAGCCCTTTCATCCCTTGCATAAAAAATGAATTTACGCAATATATGTCAGTTAAATTTTTTCAATTCAAGGTTGTTATTGATTATAGTTGGAAGTCTACTTAGTGATAGGGTATTCTGAGATTTACTGCCAATAAGTGGTGTCAAATAGATATAGGGATGTGAATAATGGTTTGCGCTGCATTAATGCTAAGACTATCCAAAGGACAATACAACTTTATGATTCTTCAGGATTCATTCGAATTTGTGCTTTGTGAAATGACAACTAGGCACATTCTGTTTAAATTTCGACTGGTGAATTTTATCAGTATTGGCTTTAGTTGTCAATTATATTGCAAACATTATTAATTGGATTATCTTTTGATTGTAATTGTTAAAGCACTTGCATAATTGTGCAAATATAAATTTTTATTGTAGTTTTCTCTTATCTGATTAAACCTTGCGAATTAACCTGTAATTATTCTGAGGATTTGAGCACATTCTCTTGTCCTATCGATAAAAGTGCATAGTAAGTTCGGAATTCAGATTTAAGGGGTACCACCTTTTCAAGGTAATGTCAGAGGTTTGGAAGCTACAATAAGCAAAAACGTCCCAGGGAATTGAAATTTCAGCTTATGCTGCCAATTTTTCATTTGATATTCCTCAATCTTTCACAGAAATATTACATACTATCATTTAATCGCTAAAATGTAATGATTGTACATCAATCAATATGTAGTAGTACTAGTCCCAATAAGATCAAACTTGATTTTTTATCTTTCTGACCTTTTAAGATTGATCAATTAATTGAAGTTATGCTACTTTATGTATAATATTTTGATCAAACTTGAAATGTTTTCAATATTTGCTGGGACTGCTGCCACTTTTAAGTTTCAAATAAAAATCTGCCTGTATTACTTGGATTTAGTTGAAATGATTATGTCACATTGGAAAAGGAATATGTTTAATTCTAGACAAAGTTATGTTTACTAGTGGCAAGTGTTGATCTTTCAGATGTTGATACAGAATCTTCTGATATGGGAGCCTCAGAAATGTACAGGGTATCGAAATAATTGTTTCAAAACAAGACAGGCTGCAAAAATTAACAACGCCTCCAAATAAGAAAATTTTCCCTTTGGACAGTTTAAAAAAATTACTTTATGGCTCGCTATAAATAATTTAAATTCTTGTCATTTGCGAGTTGAAAAATTCACTTCATTAGTAGCGTTTTCCATTAGGTGAAAGTGGTGCTCACCAAGTGCATATTTTGTGTTCCATCGGTATCACTTGTGTAGATTTATGTGTTCCATTGAGGATCTGGTGCATCTACATTTGCACTGAGTGCAATCATTTCTGCGAAGTCTGAATCTTTTTAAATGGCTGATATTATTGCGAATAAGTTATAAAAAAATATACTATTTTAGCGCTCAATCGGCTCAACAGAGAATAAGCTTTTGATAATTTGAACATGAAAACCAGTATAGTGTCAGTGCAACCAATGGAAAACGCTATTAATAGGTTGGCAAAGATTTTATTTATACTACAAATTAACTAGTCACTAAAATTCAGTGTTAACTTCTGTCATCCAATGAAATTTCCTAAATGAAACAACAGTTGTAGACAAACCTAAGGTTACCTTTAAGTGGCAGAAAAAATATTGGGTTGATGTATTCAAATCATTATTAATTTTTTGTTTCACTTATTTCTTCAATGTTCGTCTTAACCACACAGCAATTTATTCTACCAGCTAGTAGTATCTTCCCTACAGCATACTTTCGAAGAGAATGTGGAATTATTTTATTGCTAATATTTAATCTATTCCGTTATGAATTACTAGATATAGAACTGAAGTGAGTAAGCTGAGGCTTAAACTTTCCAAATGTAATTCGTCATATATGAGACATTTGGGAAAACCATAAATACAATACAAATTTTCAAATCGAAAGCACCTGATGATACTTTAGTATTCATCCGAAGTAATAGTTTCTGTGTAGTGGTTACTAGTAGTTACAACTGACTGAAATTATTTGTACATAATAGTACAGAGTTTTTTTGAATTTTCACTTTAATTTTGTTGATAGTTCTATTTCTCTTATTAATGTCATTTTCAATATACTTGGAAGCATTTGATATGTAAAAATATACAACATGAAATTGAACATTGTATTATTATGAAGTGGAAGCAACAAAATCTTGTATAACTAATTAGCAAAGTTAATATGAAACGAGAATTGAAAGCAATTATTTTAAATTGGGCAGAAACAGGTAATTCTTCCAAAGTTTTGATTCATCAGTCCGAAAAATTTTCGGTTGACAATTTCAATTGATAGTAACATTTGATGATTTCAACAATTTTTATAATCTGGTAAATTATAATGAATTCAGTTGGTTTGTTCGATCTGTTCAAACATTTGAGGCAAGAAAATTAAATATAAACACCGGTTGAAAGTGTTTTGAAACAGAATAATTCCATATGTTTGGGGGATAAAACAGTTATAATTTTAAACAACATTATGTGATTCTTTGATTTTCAATGCTTATGTCTGATGCAAGCACGATGTTAGGTAAATGTTAATTGGATTTTTCCTACTTCTTAACATAATTGGTTCCAAGATTTTAGCTCATTCACAACTCACAAGTATTGAAAAAACCTTCATTTCTTGAGGTGATTGCGCGTAGTCATATGTATCTAAAGGGGTTCTATTTGCAGCTAGAACATTATGCTTTACTTCTAGTGTTTCTTTATTTTCAACATTTCAAGTGGTAATTTGGGACTGGTGAGGTTGTGGATACTTTAAGGTTCATACGTCTTAGATAACCTGTGTTTTTGTCCAAAATCAAAATTTATGTTTTAGCGAAAATATACACGGTTCGACAAAAGTCCTATATTTTAAATCAGTGACCTGAAAAAAAAGCTGAAACTCATATTAATTCACCGTATTTTTGAAATTAAATGAAATACTTTTTTCAACCCAACATGTCGTGTGTGGGTCGACAGATGGAATCTTACCATACTATTTTTTTATGTTACCTATGTGGTTATGACAAAATAACACAAAACTCTTTGAAAAACAAAAAAATTTAAAACCTCAGGGCTTCCTACGAGTGGATGCCATCCACCCTATACTTGGCATGCTTCCAGGCGACGGTATATCTTGTCCATGAAAAACCGAATGGTGTCAGCTGGAATATTATTTGTTTTCACTTTTATCTTTTTTTCAGAAAATTCTATATTAGCCGGTCTGTTTTGATGAACTTTGTTTTGAGACATCCACAAAGAAAATAATCTAGTGCGTTAAGTCGGGGGACCTTGGCGGCCATTCAATTGTACCACGTCCAATCAAGCGTATTGCAAATGAAAAGTTTTGTCTTTGTGTCATATACTAATAAACACATAAATAAAATAAGTATATGGTAAGATTCCATCTTCCACGAACCTTAAGACGATATATGTTTGCATTAAAAAACGTTAGGTGGGGTTGAGAAATTTTTTATTTTATGGCCGAAAAATAAGTTTAATTCGAAATTAATTTACGTGTTTCAGTTTTTTTGAGTGACTGATTCTGAAGATATCAATTTCAGGAGGACTTTCGGCCAACCCTAGTTCAAAATTTATAAGTAGAAATATTTTTGTATATAACCTCCTTTTATATCCTTATTTTCTACTAGTAATTAGCTCAAAAATATTATTGCTCATTGAAGAGTGAGACACTGAACAAGCCAATACATTAATATATGGTACACATGTTCATACATAAAAATGATGAAGTTTACCGAGAGGGGAAACTGTTATAAAATTGGTATTAGTTGTATTTGCACATTTCTGTTGTAGTGTTCTGAATATAAATTGGGAAAAAGTGCAAGCAGAGCTGTTTTTGATACAGGTGGCATTAATTATGTGGAAAGCCTGAAGCTTATTAGTCCTGATATATTTCTAGTAAATTTGTGTAATTTTTTAATTAGTATGTTTCTTGATATAGTTATTGTATTATCAAAAATTGACCTGAATTTGCTGTTTTAACATTCATTATTACTAGAAAAGTGTAACGTGAAGTTTTATTGATATATTTATGTTTTACTTTTAAGAACCTCAATCCGACTGTGGACCCCTTGTAGATTTAATCATCAAATCTATATTGTGATACATTTTCATAAATTCTGTGGAGACTATAATTTAGAGCTCTTTTCGCACTGCCTTTCGCACAATAGCGGTACCAGAAAAAAGTGAATAAACACCAGTTGAAGCCGCTTACCAATAATTTTCAATATTATGTTGATAATATACATATAATATATATTTTCTAATTCACTGAATACTTTTTTAGATTACAATCACAAATATATGTGTCAGTTGACGATTCTTCCCATAAAGCAATTGAAAAAGTTGTATAAATCAATCTTGTTGTTTTTAATATAAATGTATGTTAATGTATTCGAATATTGACGCTAAATATAATTACAATTCATTATTTATGGTCTTGTCTATAAGTGTTCCTTGTATTATTATTGAAAATTTGACCACGTTATGAAATATACAATTATTTTTTTGCTATTCTCGTTTTGTACATAAAATATATCATGACAATAAGATTCGCGCTTCTCTACAGAACACCTTCAGGTAGCTCCTCTATCCCAGCTGCAGTAGGCAACTGATGTCTATGGCCAAAGCCTGGAAAAAGTTCATATGAGACATATAATTATTTATTTAACATAAACTACAAATCAACTGAGTTGTTATCATAGTTGCTATTTCATCAATAAAACTACAATTTAGCCATATCAACACTGTTTACATACCCAAAAGCTGCGTTTTTAGCAAGGATTTGAAAAAATTTAAGTTTCTTCATTCTTTGAAGGGGAGGGAGTTGAATTTGTTATGCTGGGGTAGATAGGAGCCTTTTAGCCTAATTCAGTGCGAGTTTCTTCAAATAGTAGTTGTTCCCATTTCTAGCGTTTAGATTATGTACATCTTTTACATGTTTTCACTCTTAATCAGATGATTTTATTTGGTAAATAAGTCTACACTGATTTAATGTCATCAATTCTTCAAACCTCAAATATTTTACCATCTTATACAGTTCTGAAGATGGAGTATCAAAGGCAAATTGTATAATGATTTTAAACACTTGTTTTGCAAACGATTTACATGATTCAGGTTGGTTTTGAAGTGTTACCCCAAATTACAGACAGATAGCTTATATATATTATAACTTTGCCTGAAGGCTCCTATCAGACCAGACAACTTTTTCACTATACAATTAACATGTTGATCCCATGATATATTATTTTGAAATGCACAATCCAAAATATTTATGGCTCTTACATGTTTGATAGCTTTTATTATTGTTTTCTATACATACGAGACTTTTCGATTTTCAGGCACAATAGTGGGAAGAGAAAATTACTGATTTTTTTGTTGTTGGGTAGGTTTGTCAGTAGTAAGCAAAGCACTTCGGATTGCCATATCGACCCTCTCGGTGTCCACTGTGACGATGTTTGAGCAAGAGGTTCCTCCGTCAATTGGGAACGTGTGTTGTAAAAAGTTTCTCGCAGCAGTAGGAGTAAAATGGCCAAAATCTTGAGGAGATTGACTGCCCATATTCGGAGAAGAGACACTGTCGCGAGCCAGAGTGTTGCATGGCATAAACAGTCGTGGAGGGTCGTGATTATGAAAATGAGAGCCATGAGCGCAGCGAACAACATCAGTAGTGTTCGACAGCTTATTGAAGACAACATACGTCGGTCCACTTTTGAAATTGCAAGTTAGGTCGGGATAAGTTATGGGAGCACCTACCCCATCCCAGATAGCACAAGTTTATCTTATGGAATGCTATGGATATCCATCATGATATTGGGGATGTCCATAAGATAACCGAAAAGGCTTGGTATATCCTATGGACGTCCATAGAATGGGACAGTGTGACCTTTTGGATGTCTTATAGATATCCATTATGGATATCATGAGATATCAACTACGGACATTCGCAAGAGTTAGCATATACTATGTATGTCTTCAGGATATCCAATTTTTATTGGAATTTCGTTTCTTTTCAAAAAAGAAAAGGAAACATAAATCATAGAACAAGTAGTTCTCTATACAAGATACAAAATCTTGAGACGACAGTTTTTGACATATGTCTGGCCACCTTCGTACATCCGAACGGATGGCGACTTAATTAAACACTGTAGATTTGTGATTTTAATTCTCTGCGGTTTTGATTTTTTTTCTATTTAATCACATGTACCCAGATTCCAGTTGTTTTTAGGACTAGACAATTTTATTTGAGTGCACAAACTCGCACACAAACGTCCATGCCCTCACCAGGATTCGAACCCGGGACCACCGGCACCACGGCCAGGAGTCATACCCACTGCACCACCGGGGTCATTCAGCGGTGTTGAATGAATTCATAATATGAAACATAGACAAGAAAGCACTACGAAATTGATAAATTTTTGGGAGCTGATTGGCATTTGACTATAAAAATGTTACGACATCTCACGGTGTTTCTAATGATTATGATTGAGTTAGTTAATGTCGGATAGTAATTGTAGGGTTTTATAAATATAGAACCTAAACGTTGACAAAAGAATAAAATAAAAGTAGTGTTGAATTAATTTGGCCTAGGATTCATGCGTTCAACCGTTAAAAAATTATTCATTAACAGACCGAAAGTTACATTAATTTTTCTCACTTATAACTTAATATGTATATGTATTGATCTCCATAGATGACATATCCATTGTTGATTTCTTATGGATATCTTATGGATGCCGAGATGCTACCTGATATGGATATCTAGAATGAAACTTATTTGGATGTCCTATGGATGTATCCAAGAAGTTCGTTTCGGATATCCTAAATATATCTGCAATAGGATATCCTATGGATATACGGTTTATGTCCACGGATATCCCGCCTTGAATAGGACTGAATGAAATGGACAACATAAGATATCCTGTGTTAACTGGGTAGAGAGCTAAACTTGATTGATTTTATTCGAAGCAATCTGAAACTATGTTTCTAAAGAGCTAAACGTGATTGATTTTTACTCGAGCAATCTGAAACTATGTTTCTAGAGAGCTAAACTTGATTGATTTTATTCGAAGCAATCTGAAACTATGTTTCTAGAGAGCTAAAACTTGATTGATTTTTTACTCGAAGCAATCTGAAACTATGTTTCTAGAGAGCTAAACTTGATTGATTTTTATTCGAAGCAATCTGAAACTATTTTCTAGAGAGCTAAACTTGATTGATTTTTTACTCGAAGCAATCTGAAACTATGTTTCTAGAGAGCTAAACTTGATTGATTTTTACCGAAGCAATCTGAAACTATGTTTCTAGAGAGCTAAACTTGATTGATTTTTACTCGAAGCAATCTGAAACTATGTTTCTAGAGAGCTAAACTTGATTGATTTTTATTCGAACAATCTGAAATTATGTTTCTAGAGAGCTAAACTTGATTGATTTTTTACTCGAAGCAATCTGAAACTATGTTTCTAGAGAGCTAAACTTGATTGATTTTTTACTCGAAGCAATCTGAAACTATGTTTCTAGAGAGCTAAACTTGATTGATTTTATTCGAAGCAATCTGAAATTATGTTTCTAGAGAGCTAAACTTGATTGATTTTTTACTCGAAGCATCTGAAACTATGTTTCTAGGAGCTAAACTTGATTGATTTTTTACTCGAAGCAATCTGAAACTATGTTTCTAGAGAGCTAAACTTGATTGATTTTTATTCGAAGCAATCTGAAACTATGTTTCTAGAGAGCTAAACTTGATTGATTTTTACTCGAAGCAATCTGAAACTATGTTTCTAGAGAGCTAAACTTGATTGATTTTTTTACTCGAAGCAATCTGAAACTATGTTTCTAGAGAGCTAAACTTGATTGATTTTTTTTATTCGAAGCAAATCTGAAACTATGTTTCTAGAGAGCTAAACTATATTGATTTTTTTATTCGAAGCAATCTGAAGCTATGTTTCTAGAGAGCTAAATCGATTGATTTTTATTCGAAGTCATCGAAAACTTGTTCCAGTGAAGACACAAACTCGAAACAACATAACCAAATGAAAAAAAAAAAAAAAAAACGAAACGAACAGATGAGAGATATACATAGGTGAAAAACTCGTATCAAAAGTATTGAATAAAAATAAAACGTTGTTTTTGTTTTTACTACCTTGTCGGCATGGGAGGGGGTGTTAGAGTGCACTTGTGCAACTCTCCTCAAACATGCCTCCACCATTGTTTAAACAATGCCTCACCATAATTCGATTACTATCGATATATTTCGTTAAGTCCACCTAGCGGCTAATAGATGAACTCGTAGCTTGTATTATGGTTTGTATACAATTTGCTCCATCTAGCGTGCAACAATGGAAACAGCGGTTAATGACCGTTACCAGCTGTTGTGGAAAAAACGTGTTGATTCCGTTCTGTATTCGATGAGTATCAGTGGTGGATAATTCACATGTTTTTAATTTGATTGTTGAGTTTTGATTATTAAACCTAAGTATAATCCAATAATATTCGCTACACAACGACCTATAAAGAAGATGGTAAGACAACTGGTTCAAGGTAGAAAATGTATGCATACCTAACGAATTTCCTGTGAAGAGTTTATGATCACGTAAAAACGTATTTTCCAAAATAACTCCAAAATACTCTCCAGGGAATAATGACACTCGAAGTTATAATCCCTCACAACTAGGATGAATCTAGATTCAAAATTTATCTTCGACAATGTCTACAAACCTCCAACAACGAATTTCGTATTCACAAAATGTCCGCTTGACAGTCACCACAGAAATTTCCAGAAACCCAAAGTTCACAGAGTCTATCAGTTGTCATGGTTGTCAAAAGAAGAAGAAGAAAACAATCCAAACCCAAAATAAATATAGGAATTAATACGGTACCGACAACCTACGCAGTTTATACCAGAGGAGGATCTCTATAAATCCATTTCTATAATTCTTCCAAATTTTCCGAAGTACTTTACTGAGGCCAAATAATAATGAACTAACCAAAAATGGCAACACCACTAACCTCACAATTTCAAATAATTAAACAAACCGTTTTTTCTGAGGAAACAATTCGAACAGGTAGGAAAACGAGGTGAATAATCACAACAATAAGGAAATTTAGAAAATGAAACATCCCAATAAGTTTACTTAACTAATAATTTTTTGAAAAAGATGGCAAAACTACATTTTATGACAAGTTCCAAAATAATAACGTTACAATTCCCCCCTTACTTAAAAAAAAAATGAATGACTGAAGTCCATTTTTTTTTGGTTAATGGTTTTGCCATCCAGGCCGTCTCGGAATCAACACAAAACATACAAAAAGGTCACAATAGGGGTAAGCAGTAGTTACGTCGCAGCCAAGAAATAACACCAAGTCAAAATCGAGAAAATCGAATTCCGAAATCCATAACCCTCCACAAAGAAGCTACCAATCAAGGAACACAAATCAAAAATCGGAAATACAAAGTCACGTCCATATCGACACTCAAGGTCGAGATACTTAATCCTCCATTCAGGAGCAACAAAAACCACAATAGGGGTACATAAAATACCGATAAGTCGAAATAAAAAAAAAATTCCAATCCTCCACACGGGAGTTACCACATTAGGTATATAAGTCAAAAATCGGAAAATACAACAAATCGACATTCAAAGTCGAGTAGTTTATCCTCCACAGGAGCCACAAAAATCACAAAAGTCAAAATCAAAGAATCCATAATCTCCACAAGGGAGCCACCATATCACGGTATATAGGTCAAAATCGGAAAATTAGTCACCGTCATATCGACATTCAAAGTCGAGACAATAATCCTCCTACAGGAGCCCAAAAATCGCCACACATGGCAAATAGTCGCAAATCGAAAATTTCACACAAAAAAAATCACCAAAGAAAATATCGAAATCGGAAACAAAGTCACACTTCAGTACAAAATAATAAACCTCATCATCAATTACAGAGGATGAAATGTAGCTATGTTACTACCGTGGAACTGAAAAGACAAACGATGTTGATTGTACTTCAGCCACTGAATGGGGGTGGGTAGTGACCACCCTAGTCAATTTATGCTCAAGGCAAGGGACAGCCATCCTCTGCCCCATAACTCATTCACCTACTACCCCGCAAATAATGTACCCACATCCACACTAGATCCATTCATCACCAAAAACACCATTCCACAATAATTGATCTAGACAGTGAAAAAAATTTCGAACACTACTCAATAAGAGACATAAAACTAATCAACTTACTAACTGATAAGAATCAAACAACAAAATTGTCCGAACTAATAAAAGCAGCTTGAAAAAGAAAAATCTACACGAAAAACTAGAAACGCATTCAGGCGAAGCACAACCAATGGACCACGTCAAATAATTAATCATCAATAAAAAAGACTGAAAATACGCTGCAGAAAAACTAATCGATAAAACAATACCGACGCTACGAACATATTTTCAAAGGTAAAAAAAAAACAAAAGAATACTACAAAAGCACCGACCAACCACTGCATGTCAGTTCTCATTGACTATGCCCCACGTTGGGCGCCATTTGAAACGTTGACTTTGGGGAACAGCCGGTTTCAATGCAATAGGCTCGCGACCACACTCTGTGGAGAAGGAGTGAGTTATATATGATAGAATGTAATGGGCGCCAGGTAGAGTAATGCCTGCCTACTCAAGGTAAATGAACTGCTTACTCCTCTACCAGAGTAACAGATAACAAAAATCCCCAAAAATTAAAGTCACAATTATTTATTACAAAAACAGAAATATATGTGCAGTTTGATACAATACGGATAACTATTTTCCCCCAAGGGGTAGTCAGAAGGAAAACACCAAATACACCAAATCTAAGCACAAAAATAATCTCCCCCAAGGGTAGTCATAAGGAAAACGTACTAATACACTACATTATATGAAAACGAATCATCTGAGTTAACAATATAACCGACCTAATCAACAACTACTTTACATAAACAATGGTTCCTGAGGGAACACCGATCAATTATCTTATCACAAAATCCTGAAGGGATACACGAGCACCCTGGTTGGTACCCAACGCAACTTATGAAGTGGCACCTCATTATAATTGCCCACAACTATATATAACATTACCTTACAAAAAAATATCACAAATTATCAAAATAGAAGAACCAACAATACAATATTAAAGCCAGTGCTACACACGGGTTACCTTCACACAACTACTCCAGAACGTAGATAGCTCCAACCAATAACAGGCAGGGACGTAGTACCCCCAAGATAACCGGCAAGGGGATGCCATCGTGGCCACCTCTAACTGACAGCTTCGTTAGTACCTAAGTCTTGCCAGGCACGTGGAAAACTGACAGGTTACCCCCAATAACGCCAGGTACGTAGAACAATTGACAGGTTCACCTCCAACTGACAGCTCGTTAGTACCTAAGTCTTGCCAGGCACGTGGAATAACTGTACTCAACACCTGTCACATGGAACTCAGGACGTGAATAACCTGCACCCTGGTACGTGGAACTACCCCAGTACGTCGAAATACACCCAGATACGTTCAAGATAGGTTCAACCTCCAATTCAGTCGAGAATTTGTTCGAAATAATTCCATAATATTCGCTACACAAACGACCTATAAAGAAGATGGTTAAGACAACTGGTTCAAGGTAGAAAATGTATGCATACCTAACGAATTTCCTGTGGAAGAGTTTATGATCACGTATAAAACGTATTTTCCCAAAATATTCCAAAATACTCTCCAGGGAATAATGACACTCGAAGTTATAACCTCACAACGAGGATGAATCTAGATTCAAATTTATCTTCGACAATGTCTACAAACCTCCAACAACGAATTCGTATTCACAAAATGTCCGCTTTGACAGTCACACAGAAATTTCCAGAAACCCAAAGTTCACAGAGTCTATCAGTTGTCATGGTTGTCATAAGAAGAAGAAGAAAACACATCAAAACCCAAAATAAATATAGGAATTAATACGGTACCGACAATCTACGCAGTTTATACCAAGGAGGAATCTCTATAAATCCATTTCTATAATTCTTCCACAATTCCGAAGTACTTTACTGAGGCCAAATAATAATGAACTAACCAAAAAATGACAACACCACTAACCTCACAATTTTCAAATAATAAACAAACCGTTTTCTGAAGGAAAACAATTCGAACAGGTAGGAAAACGAGGTGAATAATCACAACAATAAGGAAATTTAGAAAATGAAACATCCCAATAAGTTTACTTAACTAATAATTTTTGGAAAAAGATGGACAAATACATTTTATGACAAGTTCCAAAATAATAACGTTACAATTTGTATACTTTCAGCTGGCCTGATGAGGGAATAATTCCGAAATCGATAGCCGAAGATTTTAATAAACAATAATAGTGTGTTTTATTTTATTTTTTTATATCTTAATCTCTTCACAGTTGACGAAGTTAAAACACTATTCCGACAATATTTGTATGAAATTTTCGAACTGCAGCCGCCAAGCTTTCACTATTTTGAAATATTCTTTAATAATGAAGACACGTTGTTCTATCGTGTAACGCTCCATTTTTAATAACCCTATACTGTTAGCTGTCAAATTGCTTTTTTCAGGGTTGCCAATGTTATATTTGTATTGTTAATAAAATACAAGATTGAATAAGATTGCTTTATTTCGTCTATCTAGCGTGACAACGTCTTATACAATGACAATATGATCTGTGTTCCTCACATAGATGCACTGACAGCTGCTGTAGTAGTGCCAACCTATACAATTGTAACAACCTTAACTTTATAAATGTAAAGTCCCTATATAACATCCCCCCATTATACAGTGTTTATACAAAATCATTCAAATAATTGGGTTTCTTTACTAATCTACCACTACGGGTACAGTTTTTGTTTATGGGTTCGATATCATTCATTGTTCCAGTATTTCATTCTGGGATACCTCCTCATGTTTGTCTTCGACCAATTCAGGATCTGGAGACACCTCAAATTTATTATTAGATGCTTTCAAATGTACTGAGTTTCTTCTCAACAAATTACCATTTTGATTTTGAACAATGAATGATCTAGGACCTTTACAATCAATAATCTTTCTGGGACCATGTTTTATTCGGCAAATCTTGAATTAATATATTATCCCCCGGTTCAAATGTGTTTCTATTATGTGCTGACTCATTATAATATTTTTCTGTAATCAACTTCTTCTCCATTAATTTATTTAACATTTTTCAAGCTTTAGGTTTTAAGATATCTTCAGTACATGGTACTTTAGTTCTTAAATTTCTACTCATCAAAATTTGTGCTGGACTTATATCTAATCCTGCTACAGGAGAATTTCTGTAGTTCAACAGTGCTAAATAGCAATCAGAGTTATCACTTTTACATTTTTTCATAATATTCTTAATTATTCCAACCGCTTTTTCTACTAATCCATTTGGATTTTGGATATCTAGGGCTAGAAAACACATTTCTATTTCATATTTCCTGGTAAATTCTCTGAACTTAAAACTATTGAACGGCATATTATCACTCACCATGATTTAGGAATACCATGTGTACTAAAATACCTTTCAATTCCATATTACATGTTCGGCTGTTGTTTTTCAAAGAATTAACTTCAATCCATTTAGACAAATAGTCTACTAAAATCAAATAATCATTACATCAAAAATACATAATATCAACTCCTACTTTCAAAAATGGTATTGATGGAATTTCATGAGATATTATAGGCTCTTTAGTATTAGATCTTTGATGTCTTTCACATGTTTGCATGAACCTATTAGTTTTCAATATCCGTGGACATTTTGGGCCAATAAAATAAACTTCTAGCTCGCTTTTTACACTTTGTCATTCCTTAATGACCCATGTGTAGTAAATTCATAAATTTTTGCGCAACTCTAGTGGCACTATTATTTTATTGTGTAAGTATACAATACCATTATGAGCAAATATTTCATCTTTAAGTTTGATGTAATTTCTTAATTCCGATTCTTGTTACATTTTAATTTTCGGCCATTTGGTATTGTACATTTTCACTACTTCTATTAAATTTTGTCTTTGCGGTCGCTTCTTTCAATTGATTGAGTCGTCTTTCAGAAATCGGTAACTCTATTTCCAAACTGTGAACTATTTCATTTAGTGTGGCATCATCTTTCGCATTAATTTAATAAAGTTTCTCGACAAATAATCCGCTATGAACATTTTGCTACCTGGAATGTATTTAATTTCTATATCATACTTAAGTAATTTCAAAATCATTCTTTGCAACCTAGAACTGATTTTTCCAATTTCCTTTTTAATAATCGATATTAGTGGCTTATGATCAGTTTCTACTACTATTTTCCTACCATAAAACAAATCTATGATATCTCTCAATTGAAGCGCATATTGCAAAAGTTCTTTCTCAATTGGAGCCCATCTTGTTTGACTATCTGTTAAACTACGAGAGAATAAAAGAAAACGGGTTGATTATCTTGCATTAAACATGCTCCAAATCCATAATTGAACTGTCTGTTTGTAAAACTATAAGGCCATTTTTGTCCAATTTTCAATGTTGGGTTTTGCTCAAGAGTGTTTTCAAAATTTTGAAAGCATTGGTGTGGACTACATCCCTTCCAAATAATATCCTTTTTAATAAAGTTCTCAGTGGGTAAGTAATTTGAGGATAACAAGGAATATATTTACTAATGTAATTAGTCATTCCGAGAAATTTTTGTAATTCTTTTATATTTTTAGGTTCCTCTAAAGCTTGTATGCTTCTACATGGTTAGGATCAACTTTTATACCAAACTTAGAAATGATTAGACCTACATACTTTACTTCATTTACTTTGTATTGAATTTTATTAGAATTGAATTTAACATTATATTGCTTAGCTCTTTCAAGAACCTTTTCAAAATTTCATCATGTTGCTTATGATCTTTTGCAGCTATAATGAAATCATCCATATATATTTTTAATCCTTTTATATCACCAAAAATTTGTATTCACCTTTGCATTATCTCAGGCGCAGAATTAATTCCAAATGGTACTACTTTATATTTATACCTCCCAAAGGGGTTCCGAATGTCCATATTAGACTACTTTTTTCATCCAGTGTTATCTGGTGAAAACATCTTTCAAATCAAGAAACGTAAAAAATCTCATTTCCTGCTAACTATTATAAATTTCCTCAGGCGAAGGTATTTGGAAATTTTCTCTCATAATACAATTGTTAAGCTCCTTAGGGTCCAAGCAAAGTCTTAAAGAACCGTTAGGTTTTTCTACTAGACCAAGTTGTGACACCACTCAGTTGGTTCACTTACTTTTTCAATTTATTCCTTTTTTCAAGTTCTTCAAGGCTTCCTTTAACCTATCTTTTAATAATTCAGGAACTCTTCTAAGGGTTTTATAATCGGTATACTATTTTCTTTTAGTTTTTATGCTATATTGTCCTAATACAGTGGAACCTCGATATAACAAATCGGAAGGGAACCAGTAAATATTCGTTATATCAGTAATTCTTAAAACTGGGGTTTGTTATATTGATGTGAGGTTGGTCCTAAATTTGTTATACCGAGGTTTTATTCACCTCTACATTACGTACTCATCTTGTTATAGCGAACTAATTTTGCTCATATAAATGAAACTCATTTTTATCAAATTACTCATTTATTATATTTTTTTTTCAAAACAATAAAGGTACTAGGTAACATTTCTTTTTTTCTTTTCAAAAATTCGCACAACAAAATAAAAAATGTGAAAAATCAACAAATTAGTTATATAAAAGCCTAAATCTAATTTTGTTCATCTTGATTGGCAAAAAAGTCATAAATTGTAGTTTGTTTCCCACCGTTAACAGTTGTTATACATCTAGAGCGCAATCTAATTTCGTGATGGAGTTGACTACATCATCGTTCAGACCTCCTTTTTTGAGAAACACAGATTTTATTATTTTTAAGGCATTATGAGCATCTTTTATTGTGAAGTCCGGTTCCTCAATTTCACCCCCTTCTTCCTCGTCTTCATCCTCTTCTAGATTAGTACCCGGCAACACAGATGAGAGAATGTCGGCATCAGTTAGTTCTCCACAGACAGCTAATTCATTATCAAAGTTAAAAAAAAGTCTTCGAACTCAGTCTCCTGAAAGTGCAATTCTTCTTGAATTTTTTGGCAGGTCTAGCAGTTCTGCGAGTGGTAAGTCATCTTCCTCACCTCCGCATGTTACTTTAAACCCACTCTTGTTGAAGCAGTTTGCAATGGTCCTTTCAGTGACAAATTCCAAGCCTTGGCGATCATCCACATGGCTTGTAAGACGTCAATTGTAGTTGGCGTTTGGCGTTCAAGTCAGCAAGAAATCTTCTGACAACTTCCTTTCTATAATGCATTTTGAAGCTTGAATAATGCCTTGGTCCAGTGGTTGTAGTTCCGAAGTAGTATTCGGAGGCAAGTACTTTATTTTATATTTTTCAATGTGTGGAATTTCGCCGTGTGCAGTACAAATTATCGATGAACATAAGAATTTTCTTTTTTTTTTTCATCCATCTCTTTATCCAAATTTTTAAGCCAATAGCTCAAAGCATCACTGGTCATCCAGGCCTTATGGTTTGACGTGAATCTGTTGGCAAATTATTGACATTTTTGAAACATCGAGGTTTTTTATTTTCCGATGACGAGTGGCTTCAGTTTGTAGGATCCGGTACAATTTGCACCCAGCAGTACTGTTAAACGTAGTTTGCTGTTTTTCCCAACTTTACATTTATCGCCTTTGAATGATAATGTTTTGTCAGGCAAATTTATAGAAAAGTCCAGTTTCGTCGGCGTTAAAAATGTCTTCGGGATCATATCCTATCGGTCCAGCTCTGCCAGTTCGTATTTCCACTCTTCACAGACTTTTCATCAACACTACCACTTTCACCACAAATTTTCCTAAAAACAATTTCGTTCCGTTTCTTGTGAAATATGAAGCCATCCGTTGCTAGCACGGAACTGATCATGTCCCAGTTCTACTTGCAAACTGCTGAGCCTTTTCTTGAAGATAGGTCCCCCGATGGCGATCTTTTTGTCTCGACATTGTTTTAAGCACTTCAACACATTCTTCTACATCTGTATTCACACGATTTCAATCTTTCATGGTTGAAGGCAAACCAATTCTCGTCGGAAAACTATCTTTGGATTTTAAAAATTGTAGCCAACGAACTTGCGGGAATCCCGAACTTTTTAGCTATGTCTATTTTTTTGTCGAAGGATTTTTGTCAACATAATTAATGATGCTTCGCTTTTTGCGATAGATAAGCAACGCCTTTTACGTTTCTGAGCCATTGCAAAAGTGAGGAGCAGCACTGATACTTTCCATCAACTAACTTCGTATTTACGTAATACGCGTCGAGACCGCTTCGCGGCTGAATCACATACCATGGATTAAGGGTTATTGTGAAAACGTTATATAGAGGTTTTTGAGTTGACGAAATTCGTTAAGTAGAGGTATTCACACTCTTTTGGTAGTTTGAAAAATTCGTTATAAGAGGTTGTTCCAAAAAAGTTTTCGAATGTAGAGGTAAGTTTACATTGACTTTATGGAGATTCGAGGGGAATTATTGAAAATTCTTTTAAATCGGGAAGTCGTTATATTGAGGCTCGTATATTGCGGTTGCACTGTAATAATAATAACTGTCATTTATTGCAGAGCAAATGGCCATCGACCTTGGGTCCTTCAGCCTAGTTTTTTGGTTACATTGTATTTTTATGTTAACAATAACAAAAAAAAAAAAAAATTATGTAAAAATGTATATATTATGGTATTCCTAAAATATTCAGCAGGGTCTGTGTAGGGTGTTTTCTGGGGAGGTATGGTTGTCATCATTTTGGTAGAGGTCAATAGTCTTCATGATTTTTAGTCTATCTGCAAACCTAGTGCTTTAGGGTGTTCAGTCTCTCACTTATTGGTACATGTTCGTTTTCTGGTAAGTAAATTATTTGGTGGGTTGTGGAGTATATTATTGGATGTCGCATTCTTGTGATGATCAATGCGGCCCATACACAAGCTACTTTCTCGGCGTTTTGGCAGCTGCGTCGCCGCAAGCGACCAAAACGCCCAAAAGTAGCCCGAAAAACGCCTGTGTGTCCATGTGCTGCCACGCTGGCGAGTCGCCGAGCTGGACGCAACGCCGGACGCCAAGATCAAACGTGTTTGATTTTAGCGTCAAGATAGCCGGCGAAACGCTTGAAAAACGCTTGTGTGTGTGTGAGAGCGCCTAGAATGGCCAGAGAATCATGCAAGAATTGCACATTCAGAAGAATTTATTACCAAATTTTATAGAACTATTTGAAAAGAATAAGATTGATGGGTGATTAAGAGCAAAGAATATTCGAACAGAACACTAAAGATAAAGCCTACGAAGAATTGTTAGCTTTATGTAAACAATAAAACGATGAATGCGATATTGATTTCGTAAAGAAAAAATGAAACGCATCCGAGACTCATTCCGTAACGAATACAAAAGTTACGAGAACGGGAAAGTCGGGTGCAAGTACGGATGACATTTTAACCTTTATCGTCAGCGATCGATGAGCTACATGAGACGCTGTGTGTGGTGAAAATTGCACGAGCGTCTAGGACGCTCGCAAAACGCTAGCTAGCCAAAACGCCGAAAAAGTAGCTGTGTATGGCCGCATAAGTGCTGTTGTCTCCGCTACTTCAATATTCCTCATGCAGGTCTTTTACAGTTGGCATATATTGGATGTGCATACTCTAATAATGGACGGCAGATGGTTTGTAGATTTTTGCGGCAGTCTTGGTGTTGATACTTGCTTCTGGTAGGCTAGTTTGCTGAAATATTAGCTCGAGAAATAGTTCTTTTCTTGAGTTCTTTGTGTGCAGATTGAAATTCAGTTATTATCAATTTGCACTCCCAAGTACTTAATTGAAGGCAAAGGTTGGATCGTTTTCCATCAAGTTGTAGGGTAGGTGAGTGTGGGCGTATGCTATGATCAAATATGGTAAATTGTGATTTGTCAATATTAACTTTCATTCTCCATTTTTGAACCAATCTTGAACGTGTTCTAGTAGGTCTTGTAGATTCTTCACACACTTAATTAGTGAATAGCATGCGCTATCAGTATTGTGTCATCTGCATATTGCAGAATATATAGATTATTTGAGATCTCTACTATTATGTCGTGACAAAAAATATTGAAGAGTAGCGTTGAAAGTGGGGATCCTTGAGGTGTGCCTTGCTCGGGGTAGAAATAATCAGAACAGCTTTTACCGACTTTTACTGCTAATTTCTTTTCTCTAGAAAGTGTTTAAACAACTTGATCAGCTTGAAGGGGACTTTAAGCTTGTTCAATTTGTACAATAAACCTCTGTGCCACTACAATCAAAAGCTTTTGTCAATACCAAGCCTATAGCAGCAGTTTTATATTTTTTGAGCGTTGCATTTTGGATATTTGAGACTAGAATAGTGAGTGGATGGAGCGTTGATCTATTGTTTCTGAAACCAAATTGGAAGTTTGGAATGTGCTGGTCTATGTGGGCTGACAGTAGTGATTTTATATATTTTTTCAAACAGCTTTCCTAGTACCGGTAGTAATGTAATGGGCCTATAGTTCCTACACTTTGTTATTTGAGTTGGACTTGGCTATATTTATGATCTCCCTGATTTCCATATTTAGGGAAAATACATTCGTCAATACAGTATTCAACTATTTTAAAATGTGTTGTGTATTTTTCGTCAAGTTCTTCAGTATTACCATGGTATATGGTCTTGTCCTGGGGAACTGTTTTTACGTGTATGTAGATGTGGTAGTAATCTGCCTAATTTATTGTTTTTCTTTTCATTGTTCGTGCGGGTGTGTTGAAATATTTGTTGTTACCATTTGTCTATGTCTTCCATCTGCTTCTTATCATAGTTGTTGTCTTTCCCAAATTTATATTCCCTTTATAGTATCGGCAAATAGGTGTTGTTTTTTGCTTTCTCTTGATCTGGTTATATTCCCTATATTTCCTCAGGTAGGTATGTTGGAGAATTGTTTATATTCGACAACTTGTTGACTTCTTGATAAATGTCTTCCTTTGGACTCGTTAATTTTATTAATGCTAGGATCCATTGTTTTCCTGTACTTGTGTATCATTACTTGTATATTTATTGTAGTTATTCAGATCTTTCTTTAATTGGGTTTTATTTATGCAATATTCTCTATAAATTTTTCTTTTATATATTGTCCTATTTGACCTAGACCTGTGAATAAGATTTTATATTCTTTCAATAATTTCTGTTTCTCCGTTTCAACATCTACATTTATACTATCACAACGTTTAATCAGGTTCGAATTGACGCATTCTTGTAATCCTAGAATTGGAACACTATTTTTCAAATTAACTACTAGAAATTCAATCGTTCTAAATTTACCTGAAATTTCACATTTAAGTTCAACTAAACCAATTGGACTTATTTTGTCACCATTGTATACAATTAATGTTGTATTGCTTTTCTTTAATTTAATATTCTTATAGTTTTTCAACGTTTGAAGTATATGGTATGGTAAAGTATTGCATTCAGCACCTGTATCTAGCTTAAATCTAACTACAATATTTCCTACCTTAACATTTTTAAACCATTGTCTACCCTTTTCAATAGAGTTTATATTTACATCAGAAATTTCCCTCTTCTCTCTTGATTGTACAAGTGTGTCGAAGAATACACTCCTTCTGTCTTCTTCTTGGACTTCATCCTCTTCTTTATCCATACTGTTCATATTCCTATTCTTCTTCCTTTCTTTGCTTCTGCATACTGAGGCGAAGTGGTTGGTTTCTCACAGATTCTACAAGTTTTCCCCCAAGCTGGACATTCCTTGAACTTGTGTATTTTACCACATTTTTTGCATGGTTTCGTGAATTCCTCATTCCTATATTTCTTTATATATGGTGGTTTATTTTTATTTTTAATATCAGCTATCTCCGGAGTCTTTTCTTGTAAAGCCTTGGCTTGCTGTTTACCTGCCTCTGATGCTCGACAGTACTCAATCTCTTTATTCAAATCCAGGTCCTTAACTCTTAGTAACCTTTCTTGTAATAATTGATCATTTATCCCAATGACAATTCTGTCTCTAATTAGCCTTTCCTCTTGATTTCCAAACTCGCATAATTTTGCTTGGATTTTAAGGTCTGTAAGGAAGTGTTCAAATGATTCTTCCGTCATTTGTACTCGGCTAAAAAATTTGAAGCTTTCGCTTATTATGTTTTTTCTTGGAACACAATAATTCTCAAACGCTTCCACGACTTTTTTGAAGTCTTTTTTATCTTGTTCCAACAAATTTAGTGTGTTGAAAACATTAAGAGCTTCTTCGCCAGCTATATTCATAAAGATAGCTATTTTCCTATCGTCAGATTTTGAGTCTAAATCTGCAGCTTTCATATATATATATATCCAGTTGCTGTTTAAATTTTTCCAATTTGCACCATCTCCGTCGAAAATTAATTCTCGTGGCGGCTTTAGGATTCCTTCCATTTTTAGGTTATAAAGTTTATAATTTACCTGTTTTATATTTCCAACGGCTGATTACGTATATATTACGATTTTTATTATCGTCGTGGGCTTTTTTATACACCTGACACCATGTTATATTCGTATTGTTAATAAAATACAAGATTGAATAAGATTGCTTTATTTCGTCTATCTAGCGTGACAACGTCTTATACAATGACAATATGATCTGTGTTCCTCACATAGATGCACTGACAGCTGTAGTAGTGCCAACCTATACAATTGTAACAACCTTAACTTTATAAATGTAAAGTCCCTATATAACAGCCAACACTTCACTGCACAAATGGCGGCAAATTCAAATCTTGCGTTAATTTTGGGACACCCTTTACATGCAACGCTGCGTTTATCATAAATGAACTCTGGAACGTTGGTCTGACCTCGCAGAATACCATGTGTTGCGATGACCCTGATTTAGACTGACCTATGCCAATGATTTGTGCTTCGTTCTTGTGTTTCTGTGACTTGAGTATCTGCACCGTGTTCGTTGATATGAACGATGCTTCAGATCTGGGTCAATTAGACATCGTATTGTTTGTAGTGTCCCATTTCTTGATTTAACTCTGACGTATGCTGTAGCGAGCAGTGCAACCGAATGCAATTGCCTTTTCGGAGATTCTTTATTTCCTGTAGTAATAAAGGCATTATTTCCGTTGATCGTCCCTATGGTTTCGTTTCGTACCAGTTGCATATTGGAACTATTTTGTCCATTGTTGCTGATGTTCCTCTTTGTGTTGTAAATTGTGTCGCTTCGGATTGGGTACTCTGTTGTGCGCGAAAAGTGGTTGCTGTAGCTCTCCAGTTTGATTGATTACCCTTGTTGTTTGTTCTACGACTTTGGCTGCCAGTAGTAGACATGTGAAGTGTTGTATACTTGATACTTTCTGCATTTGAAACACGTAACTTTGCTTAAACAAGAACTTGTTCGATGTGGTCTTATACAATTGTGACATCTTTTACTTTGAATTATGTAGTCTAGTCTTTCCTTCACGGTCATTGCTAAGTAGCTCTGACAGGCTCGCAGTGCATGACCTGCTTGGCATAATGGGCATTTCGTTGTTTGTAGGTGAGCTGTGTTAGCTGACCATGACTTCCTTGATTCAAAAGGATGGTGCTTTCTAATCGGTTCCCATTTTTTTGTTGGTGTTTTGCCTTCCTCTAACGCTTGGAATCGTCGTTCTATGAAAGACAGTACATCTTCTAGCTTCTGTTTTTCCTTTGGTTCCTTTAAGGTGGTCTCATACACACGGCGGGATTCAGGGTCCATTTTGGATTCTAGGAGATGCGTTATCATCGGCCCCATTCTTGAACGTTGATTCCCATGTTTTCGATTGTGTTCAGATTTTCCTTTGTCAAGTCGTGAAGTAGCTTAAGTCTTGTACTGATTCCTGCTGAAGGATGTGCTGGGATAATATGGCATCCATGCATTTTCGAAATAAAATTCTTTGGTTTTCATATCGCTCCTGAATTATTGACCATGCTCCTGCATAGTTCGCTGCAGTGTTCGAAAGATATTGAATTAATTTACCGGCTTCACCTTGAACGTTGGATTTTAGATGTTGGATTTTCTCAGCATCCCCAATTGATTTATTATAGTGTATGAGTTGCAGGAATATGTCTCTGAATGCTGGCCATGCTTTGTAGTTCCCATAAAATATTGGTATTGATACTGTAGGCAACTTTGGAAGGTTGGGACGTCCTTGTAGTGAAGTTCTATCTGGTTGTTCATCGTCTTCGAATTTCTTCATAATTTCTTCGTATTCGTCATGTACAGTTGAATAAGTTTCTTGAAACAGAGGATCTTGGCTCATGTCAATATTATTTAATTGATTTCTTGAAAGGACTCCGAGATGATTTTCCATTGAGTCTGGACTGCTTCTCTCTGAAAGAGGTAGGGTTTTTGATTGACTTCGTACTGGGTCCAAATCTTGGTTGGTTGTTTATGAAATTCCGAAATTTGAAGTTCTAGTTTGTTTCGGATCGTACCTGCTTTTCCGGAGAGTGTTTCTGCGGTTATTCCCAAGCGACATTTGTTCAGATGTTCCATGGCATCATTGTGTATTGCAGCGGCTTGATCGTAAAATTTCTTGACGTGGTATTCGTGTGTTTCTGGTAGGCCCTCTAGTAATTCATCGTGGTTTGCTTCGAATGTGTTCCATAGTTCATCTAGTTCCTCGGATTTCCTCTTCAAGTACTCTGTCGTATTTCTTTTTTTGGAATCCTTCTTCATGTTGGAGTGCATTTTTATGATCTGCTATGGAATCGGGATTTGTTGGCTCAGTACTGCTTCCATATTGCTTCTGATATTTGTTCTCAGTAGGACTGGACGTAAAGACTTGATTGTGTGTGTGTGTGTGGTGTATGTGATTGTGGACCTGTGTCTATCCCTGGGCTGGTTTTGCTTTGAAGGCTCGAAGGACCATGTATCTTTGGAGGGTATCCTCTAAAGCTATGTTTCTACTTTCTTCAACGGTTCGTAACTAGTGGAAGTAGTAGTGAGTGAGTTGTGGTGAGTAGAGGGTTGTAAATCCACTACAAACCAAGTAAAACTCGCGGTGGAGTTAAAATAATTATTAACGTCAAAACTTGAACAAAAAATGTTGTTGAAAATTAAATGAGTACAGCTTATATATTATTTGTGACGACACACAGTTTTCGCCATGGGCCGCCTTCCGGAGTTGCTGGAACCTGCAAAATTCGCATATTATTTGGCCTAGATATGGTATATTGAATGCATGAGGTCGATAACTGCTTCCTGGTAATTTTCCATGGAATTTGCATTCTTGATATTTAAATGCGATTTCTTCTGGATATTCCTTAATGTTTAATTCACATTAAACAGCCATAATTTACCCTTAGGAAAATATGATTTTTTGTCTTTCCCCCTGGGCAATATGGCACATGGTATGTGCAGGCTTTCTCAATCATAAAGATTGTTTCTATTTCTTCTGATATACGTAAGAGAATACTTGCCTTAATTCTGAAAATATATGATAACATAAATAAGATGGAAATTTGAGAGATTAATATACTCACTCTGTGCCATACAATGCTATAAGCTCATTAAATATCACTTTACATGTGGAAGTTCATCATAGGAATACTTTTCGTGAAGTTCTTGGAAATTTTTTTTCAACTGATCATAGTTATTTATTAATTTTGTAAGGTTATGTGAAAAAGAAATTTGTGATGGTGGTCAAGTATTCGTGCTTTCCCTAAGGGTTCTTCAAAGTATCCATTAGTTATTATTTTGTAGACCTGAAGGGCCTGGTAGGTTCGGATCGATATCAGGAGCATTATCGGTATCCTGAAAAGAGAGAATATTTTTTCTTAATCTCTTCACTTTTCCTATGTTGGCTGTAGTTTCGCGGGATTTTGGGTTGATCCAAAGATTTGTTTTGTTGTTGGTTCGAAACAGTTATTTTTTCGAAAGGTGGGTCAGTTTTTCTTGGTCTATTTCTTTCAACGTAAATTTCCTGTTGATCTAAATTTGGGGGATCATTTCGATTTTCGTTTATTCTATCTAAACGTTTTTGTGCTTGCTCACGATTTCGTTGATAGATGTTGTCGAAAAAGGGTAAAATTTCCTGTTTTCTTTTTTTCGTTGTACTGTTCGTAGATAGTCATGGTTAAATCGAATTCTGGTATTTTGTCATAGGGTCCGTAAAGTAAATTGAAGGGCGAATAGCCAGTGGCAGAATGAATCGATTGATTATAAATCAATGTAGCGGTGATCATGAGATTAGAAGGATTTTCATTCGGATTTTTCAATTTGAGAATTCTGAGTTTTTCTAATATGGTTGAGTGAAATCTTTCTATTGGAGAGTTAGAGCTTGGACTATTTACGGTGGTAAAATGTAAATTTATTTTATTGAGTTTGCAGAATTCGATGAACGTTTTATTATGGAATTCTCTTCCTTCATCACATACAATTTTCTGAGGTATATTATGATGAGAAAAATAATGGCGTAATTTATTCAAGATATTCAATGCAGTTCCATCTTTTACGAGATAGCATTGGGCGTATTTAGAGAATAAGTCTATTATGGTCAGAAACTTGGAATTTTGAAAGAAAAAGTATCCATGTGAATAATTTCAAATGGTCTTTTTGCTAAAAGAGGACCAGAAAATTTTAATTTGTAAGGATGTCTCTCATATTTAGATTGCAGACATAATTCACATCGGTTAATGATTTGTGTAATTTTTTGTTTCATTTTAGGCCAATAATACTTTTTTGATAAATGATTATAAGTTTCTGAGATACCATTATGATTTTTATCATGATATTCACAAATTATTTCTGTTTGACTTTCATCGCAACTAACGTCTAATAGATAAATTTTACTGATGAAAATTTTTACTGAGTAATTGAATGAGTCTTTACAGAATCTAACAAAAGGTAATCGTAATTTATTGTCTCTAAAGAAAATTCCGTAGGTTTCATTAGGTCTGAATATTTCTTTGAAAAGATTAGATAAATCTGTTTCTATGTGATTTTGTCTAATTGTTGCATTGTAGGTATTTTTTCCAAAAATTTTCGTATATTTAAATTGTATTGCTCTCCTATATTGAGAATTATTCTATTCGGGTAAATGTTTACGGAGGATTCTGTGATTGGTATTACTTTTCCATTATCTTCCTGAGTGGAATGAATTGTAGCATCAGAATTATTATCTTGATTTTGATCTTCAATTTGGTTGTTAGAGTTTTGGGTTTTTTGAGAATTCAGGATGTTTTCTACTTCTTCGTCTTCTAATATCGGTATTTCATCTGTGTTCGGTAAAATTGAAGACAAATCGATATTAAGATCTCCGTCCGATAATAATGAATCATTTTCAGTTTCTCGATTATTGATTTCAATTCGGGATAGTGCGTCCGCAACTTTATTCTCTTTGCCTTTAGTATGTATGATGTTGAAATCGAATTCATCTAATTTTAATTTCCAACGGATCAATCGTGAATTTGGTTCTTTGATTTCATAAAGCCAAACAAAAGGGTTATGATCTGTTTCAATAGTAAACTTTTGTCCGAAAAGGTATGGTCTGAAATGTTTGGTTGAATCCAAAATTGCAAGTAATTCTTTTTCAATAGTTGAGTAGTTTCTTTCGGCTGAATTAAGGGTTCTCGAATAATATGCTACAGGACGATTTGATTGTGAGAGTACACTTCCAATAGCGACATTCGAAGCATCGGTGGTTAATTTGAAGGGTTTTTCGAAATCTGGATATGCTAATATCGGTGCATTCATTAATAATTCCTTACAGAGTTGAAATGCTGAAATATAATCTGGGTCGTCTAGTTTTATTTTAGCTCCTTTTTGAGACATTTTGTAAAGGGAGATACAATATGGGCAAAATTTTTAATGAATCGCCGGTAATATCCGGTTAAACCTAAGAATGATTTTATTTCTTTGACAGTTTTTGGTATCGGATAATTTTCAATTGCATTCAATTTCGAAGGATTTGGTGATATTCCGTCTGGAGTAATTAAATGACCAAGAAACTCAACTTTTTTGCTCAAGAATTCACATTTATCGAGTTCGATTTTGAGGTTTACTTCTTCAAGTTTCTGAAAGATTGATTTTAAATGGCAAATATGCTCTTGCAAAGATTTAGAAAATACAAAAACATCGTCCATGAATACGAAACAAAATTTATGAAGGTATTCTTTCAAAACATTGTCCATTGTACGTTGAAATGTGCTCGGACCATTTTTCAATCCGTATGGCATTCGGAGATATTCGTAATGACCGTTGTTAACAGTGAATGCAGTTTTTTCAATTGACTCTGGGTCCATTTCAATGTAATGAAATGCTTTTGCCATATCAAGGGTTGTAAAGTAGCAACTTTTTCCTAAGTTATCTAAAATCTCTTCAATGCGTGGTAATGGGTATTTATCCTCTACCGTTTTTTCGTTAAGTCGTCTATAATCTATTACCATTCGGTATTTTTTCTTTCCGGATGCATCTTTCTTTTTATCTACTATCCATACTGGTGCACTGTATGGCGAAATCGATGGTCGAATAATTTTATCGTCAAGTAATTTCTGCATTTGCTCTTGGATTTGTTTTTCATAGAATGAGGGTGTCTGAAGGACTTAACATAAACTGGTTCATCATCTTTTGTTCTGATTTTATGTTTACTAGTATTGGTGAAAGAAAGATCGGATTTTTCATCGTAAAAAATATTTTTGAATTTTCGACAAAGGTTCAAAATTTCTTTTTTCTCCTCTGAATTCATGTGAGATGTTCTGATTAAATTTTTAAATTTGAAGTTCTTATTTTCTACTGGTGGATTAGATATTTCGCTTTCATGTAAAGATTTCACAGGAATTCTTTCGGAAAAGTTTATTTCCACATCGTTCTCTATTGGTTCCGCTATCGGTATGGAACAAAATCCATTTTTCGCTCTAGCAATGCATGCAGGGGTTGAAAATTTTTCGAAATTTATTTTTGGTAAGATCACATCTCCGTTTTCGATAGTTACCGGTATTTTTACGAAATTTTTTGCTATAACCTTTCTTGGTTTTAATTTGGCGGAGGAATATTCTAGGTTAAAGGAATTTTTAAATTATTTATTTCTAAGGTATGGGTTTGATAATCAATCTTCGCACCTAATTTCTGCAAGTCTGCCGTTCCTATTAGTGCGTCAAATTTTGAGTGCCAATGTATTACATGCAAGTGGATATTTCGGTTAATTCCAAGCTCGTATAAAATAGGTATTTTCAAATTATTGTCTGATTCAATGGAATTTCCTAGTCCGGAAACAGTGAAAGGTTTTTTATACAAAAAGTTAAAAATTTTTTCGAAAGCTGGTTTGGTATTAATTACAGAATTTGTTGCGCCTGAATCAATAAGAATTTTTAAATCTACTTCTGGAAGGTAAATGTAAGGCAATTTGGATTTTATTTTCACACAATTCAAGTCTAAGTTTCTTCGAGTTTCGAAGCTTCCGTCTGAAAATTTTCCTCTTCTTCGAAATTATTTTGAACTCTTCTTGAGAATTAACGTTTTCATTATACTCGTAAAGTTGAGATTCAAATTCTTCAGGACTTTCAATTTCCGATTGAACATTAAATAGTTCTTCTGAAATGAAATTTCGCGATTGTTGGTGTCGTGGAATTGTTCTAGTCGCATTAGACATATGGGTGGCAGGTTGCCTGAATGTATTTCTGGTTGAAATGGACATTGGTGTTGGTTTCGGTTGTGATTTAGTCATACTGGAGCCTGGTTTAGGTCCAAAGACTTCACGACTTGTGGAAATCTTCCGCTATTCGGAATTGGGGTATTTATACAATAAGGAAAACCAGTTGGGTTTCCAGAATTATTAGAACTTTGATTACTTACAAAATTTTGATTATTGGTTACTGGATTAGAAAAATGTTGAGCATTGTTTGAGAAATTTTGATTGAAATTTTGATTGCGTATTTGAGGTTTCGGGAATTCACGATAATTATGATTAGAATAAGTAGGTGGAATACGACTATAAAATGGTTTTTTCGGTATTTCTTGTGATTTCCGGAGAAATTCACAATATTCCCATTCTTGTTTCCTATTATCGTAATATCGACATTTATTAATGCTTTGCTCTAATGAATTTATTTCAAAATTACTAATATAAGATCTATAGGGTTCGATAAGTCCAATTTGAAATGTTTTAAGGGCCAATTTTTCTAAATCAAGTTTTTTGTATCTTAAATAATTTTGATCCTGACATGTTAAAGTCAGATGTTGCAAAACGTCATTCAAGTTTTTTGTTATTCTACCGTAAAAATCTAAATAGTTTTCGTTCTTTTTCTGAACGCATTGTGTTAGACATGAGACCGATAAATCTTCGTTTCTTTGGTCTCCATATCTTTGTAGGAGCGCTCTCCTAATTTCACTCCAATTAAGAGCGTTTTGGAAAGCAACGAAATCTCTTGCTTCACCTTTAAGTTTTGACCTTAAAGAAAAATTAACAGCATACGTTAAATCTGGTGTTAATTTTCCTTCGAGATATGAAACTAAATTATCTATTTCATTGATAAACATTGACAGGTTGTCACCTGGGGAGTATTCCGGAAGAGAATTTAAAAGTAATTGAATGTCTTGCCTAGACATCTGCTCAACTGTATTTGAGTTGGAAGAAGTTTGGCTATTGTTCATTTCGGCTATATTCCGTTTGGGGTATGGGCGAAATCTACTTTGTTTAATTGATTGGTTTAAAAAATTTTCTGCTATAATAGAGTTTCTCTACCTCAGCAACTATTTCCAATTCTTTTTGAGAATTATCTGTCATTGAAACTTATAAAAAAGGTTAAAAGGATGGATTGATGGACTTACAGCACCAAGATTTGCATCCTAAAGTGAGCAGGTCCTTCTTCTCTGTTGAAGTGGGTAGAATGGACTTCCTTCTTTCTGGTCGAAAGTCGATGATGATGGTGGTTGATATCGCGCAATAAAGCCGGGTTCTCAGAGCTCGACGTGTCGCTCGCTACACTTATTCCAACCAATCAGAGATATAAACACAGTGTTTACATTCTCTGATTGGTTGGAATAAGTTGTAGCGAGCGACACGTCGAAGCTCTGAGAACCCGGCTTAAGAGTTGAAACTCAACGGGCGTTCCTCGGCGACGGTAACGTTTCCGAAATGGACACTTATTTCAGTTTATTTTAACTAAAATCCCGTTGCGATATCCTGTTCGCAGCGCCAATTATGTTTTCCGCACTTAAAGTCTGCTTTTTAAAAAGAATTTATTTCTAATCAAGATTAACAATTGCAACACTGAGGCTAAAGAATTATTAATCCTATACAGATTAAGTTTGGAAGTGAATTACAAATCAAAGTGACTTGTCAGAAGTCTAATTCGTAACTAACTGAATTGTTCCTAAAGATCTAAAAGTAAATGTTTATGTGGAATTGCACTTTTGCACATCCGCGGTGATTCCAGGAAAATGCCTCGTCGCCGTTGCATTTCTAGTAGGTGTCGGTTCCTTAACTATATAAATACATTTCATTGTGACTATGCAGATTTTCTTCGTAAAATATTTTTATAAGCCCATTTCTCTCAGTGTAAAGTTCTCCATAATGCTTGATTTGATGAGCCCATATCTGATGTTACATAAATGAAGTTCAGCTCAATATTTTTTTCTTGTTGAAATTTTTCAAAAATTCTCATTAACAGAGTTACCAGTAAAATAATATGCAATCATTTGTTCCATCTGGAGTTGACACCTGCTTACATGAACACCAATACATGAGTTGCCGAACAGAATGTTCAGGAGGAAGAGTGACATCCCCAAAATATTTATTTAAGGACATGTCAAATGTTGTACCCGGTGGGATAGCCATCTCATCCAGTACTAGTGCACAGTCTTTCTGATTTCACTGAAGAATCCCATTTTGTGTTTAAGGAAAATTAAATACTTCATGTAAAATACCACTACCAAACTTTAAATTTTGGAGTCTTGTTGTAATGAAATATTTTGGTTCAAATTTCTTCATATCCAGAACTACCACAAGAAAACTTCAATCCCAATGCTTAAATGATAGTGTTGTCTGTCCACTTCATGAATTATGTTGTCTTCATAGTCCGTTTTTTCGTAAGGGCTGTTAGTTGGTCCTCAATGAACAAACCATCAAATATATCATTGCGACTTTCATTGAGCTTCCTCTGTAATTGTTTTATTTCAGATGAAGCTTTTCGGAACTCGATTTTGTACGACCTCAAACTGCTCACTTTTTTATACATTTCTACTTGCCTCCTTTTACTCCTTTTTTCTAAAATTAAATTCTCCTGAGAAATTGTATCATCGCTTGATTTTTCTGTAGATATATCATTGGAGATTTTGTGACATGTCGATGGAAGACGCTAAAGCACAGTATTGTTCGAGGTACTAACCGAAGGCAAGGTACATGAGTAATCAGATGTACTAGGAAATGGGTCTTCAAGTCGAGTTGAAGCAATGGACATCAAAGCACTCGTTCTCATAGCCGGTACTTCACGAGTTCGTACATTTTTGATGAACACGAAAACATTAGGCACTGCAATTGCTTTCAACTTTGTGTTGTTGAAGATGAAGATGAAAATTGATTATAAGATTTTGTTCAAAAGGAACAACTCTGAAATTTTTGGAGGTTTCTTGAACCAATTTGATCCACTCAGAAGGTAAACATATTCTTTCCTTCCTTTTCTTTCTTTTATTCTTTTCAATGAGTCTGAAGGATCTATCACACGAAAGAAAACTGTGTCCTGGTTTGGGGTACTGATGAGTTATTTGATTAATACTTGCACTCATATTGACGAGAGTAAAAAATATTTTGTGTCTGGTTTTATTCTGAGCAAACGCATTGTCAAAAAACAAGGAAGCTCATTACTTCGTTGCTTCCTCTGTTCCCGGTCTGTTCATCGTACATGTAGAATGTTGAGATACCTGTCTTCGCAGAATGAATGCAAAAGTTGTACTGCCACAACTGTTTTTTAGAAGACATCACCTGCTGGCAGGTTTTGCTCAAAATCAAAACATAGAGATTCGATAATTTCATGTTCTTTTGAAAGAATGCTTTAATCCAGATGTTACTGAAACTTTTTTTAAACCAATTTATATATTTTCTTTGTGAATTCCACTCCTTTCCTCTCAAGGAATAGAAACAGTGAAGGGACTATATAATTTTTTTCTTGATTTATGAAATAACGGGCGGTAGTAAAATCAACTGCTGTGAGAAACTCAGATATAATTTTTCAGAAAATACAACATAATACTAGTTAATTAATATTTTCATTGCGAATGGTAATTTTTGAAACATTCTTTGGAGTGCAGGGGAACATCACATTTTTCACAGCAAAACTGAACTTTTTTTTACAGAAACCACACCTAAGTTGTCGCTCCTGATAAATTATTATGTGGTTCGTACCATCAAATCTTGAAAAGGCATTCTGATTCGAATTCCGCTTGGAAGGACCTCTTTTACAATCTTTACTATTAAATTCTAAAAGATTTCCAGCGAGGATCGTCTCTAAAAGTGAGTTGGTCCATATTGCCACCTTGAATGCGGTGGAGTTGCCAAGCATTATGAACGGTCATATCTATACATTGGGTAAACAGTGGAAAATACTATTTTTTTCCACGCACTGACACTCACATATCTACATATCATTTTTCGTGCCTTTTTAGCGGTGGTGAGTCCTTATTTTTTTCATCTGATATCAAGGCTGTCACAGAAGTAATTTGAGATAGGGGTATATTATCATCAGAGTCATAAACTTCTTTCTGTGATATGTTCTTCTCTTACAATATTATTATGGTATCTTAGTCATCAAAAATCACTTCAGCGTCCGCGTTCAGTTGACTTCCGGGCAAGTTATTGATGGTTATAAAATTTTCATCTCCAGAATCACAATCTGTGATATCATCGCATATCATCGCATTTTCCGGTGGCAGAATTACAATTCCATCAGGAGGAACAGGTATTCGATCGATATTTTCTATTTCATCTAATATTTCATGCAACTTCAGAGGTCTTCTGAAAAGCAAAATGAATTACCTACCATCAGTTACCCTGTTGGTAGTGCACATTACAACCGTCCTTTTAAAAGGACAGTAGAGTTCATCAACATCTGTATAGTTAACATAAACTATAACCTCAATTATGCAGAGTTGCTATGAGTTACTTACGAATTTATTTGATATTGAAATCGCGCGACACACAGAATTTAATCATTCCATTGCTTCAAATAACTTACCTCCATTCATCCAGATTCGTGACGAAATAAATTCGATGATTTGAAGAGCGATTGACACTAAGATATACAACAACAATCCCAACTACTGATATAATACAATTGTCTTATTGTTTTGGTAACGCTTTACTTTAGTGACATCTGTCATAGTTGGGAAGTATCATAATCTAGAGCCCTACAATCAGCATGCCTTTTAAAAGGACGGTAGTAACATCTGGGTTAAAATTATTGTAGAATGCCTCAGACTGCGGATGTGTAGGGATTTTCTGTGTCTAACACTATCTTATTCGTATCAGTTGAAGCGGCTAGTATAAGGTTCTGTAATCTGTTACAAGTTCGGCAAGTATCAGACCTAAGTGTCCCGAAGCTGATATCATGATGTGTGTGAAACGGCGATTGTAAAAGTTCTAAGTTATATAAGGCTGAGTTTGCTCTCCATTTTAATAGCTTTGAATGCGTCGTTCTCATATATTTCTAAATACATTCGATGCATCTTGGTTATGTCAAATCAGCCGGCAAGAAATATTTTTTATCGTTTCTATCCCTGCTGTAATGAGAAGGCCTTCGAGAAAAACTTTTTTTTGTTCGTTTAGCACTTTAGCATATGCTACAAATTCACTATAAACTTTCAAAACTAAGGATTCGACATCAAATTCGATACTTTTCAATGCAAATTTTGTGCAGTTATTTAATATATGGTATTTGCAATTGGCTTTAAAAATGTTTTCATTGTCAATCTTGAGTTTTCGATGTATAGGATACTAGCGGCTCGGTACGTGCTTCGCTACGTATGAGGCATAGTAATCAACTTCGAAATAAAACAGAAAATAAAATTTATTACTTTCTTTCTTTCGAATGTATGAAACTGCTCAACAAAAGCCACTACAGAAACATAATGTTAATGTTTATACAGGGTGTCCCAAAACTCGACGTCAACCCGGAATCGTGTGAAAAAGCAAGTAATGCTGGTTGTCAGAAAAATATAGAAAAAAATCTAAGTTGCATGATTTTAAAATGATGGGCATTTAAAAAAACACGCAAGATTCCACACTCTGTGACAGTCTTTCAGTCCTGTTGTCGCAAATATCAACTTTTTCCAACTTTTTTTTGCTGCGTAACCCTGAATAATACTGTCTAAACTGTAATCAAAATTTTGATACCAGCTGTTCTAGGTTTCATAAAAATAGGGCTCAGAAAAAAAATTCTAATTAAACAATTGCCAAGTTTCAACTGACTGAAGTTTGGCATGTTTTGTCAAAAGTTGGTGCATTTAGTAAGTATTCTAAAATGATATAAACTTGTGAATTGTAGCTGCCGTAGTTCAAATTCGCTTTCGATTGCCTTTGATACCACTTTTTCTTTAAATGCTTCCCAATAAAAAAGTCCAATGGATTCAAGTCCGGTCACGAGATTGGACCAGAACGTCCGATTCCGGAAGATGGCCCGTTCACCGGACTTGAATTCATTGGACTTTTTTTTACTGGAAAGCAGTTAATAAAAAAGTGTATTCAAAGGCAATCGAAAGCGAATTTGAACTACGGCAGATACAATTTACCAAGTATTATACCATTTTAGAATCCTTACTAATGCGCCAACTTTTGACAAAACATGGCAAACTTGCATAGTACATTGTTTTCAATACAATCAGTTTGAAACTTGGCAATTGTTTATTTTGAATTGTCTTTAGTGAGATGTTAGCCCTATTTTTAGAAAACATGAGCAGTTGGTATCAAAATCTGATTACAGTTTCGGAGCCATC
>CM024240.1:112405340-112478980 GCA_013421045.1 Propylea japonica | reverse complement strand
TATTATAAGTATTTTGGGATAATTTGATAACATGACATTGGGATGGATGCATGTAACTTTTCCTTATTGGGCCTTTCTCCAATCGAATGGTGATCCTAATCATATTTCATTCTGAAAGAACTAAATATTTTGCGTCGCGTTTTGACTAGATCACAGGAATGCATTTACCAGTACAGAGTCGCAATAAGGTATTGATCCCAAAATTCTTCTTTAATTTTTTTTACATATTCCTTATGAGCAAATACGTTGAATACAATTTTGTTGAGTTCTACCACTGTCAACCTCAAAAAATGTAACGGTTTGCAAAGGTTAACGAGAAAAATTCAGATTTTATTCTTTGCTTTTTCAACCAAGAAAACAACATAAATCCATTCGGTTGGACATTAGTTTTTCGTGAGAGAGATAGATGAAATTAGCAACATGATAAATGATGTGATGGCGGGAAATTGACTACAAAACATTTTTTTTAGTTACAGCAGCCAAGGAAAAGTGGAAAAATCTGAGAACGGCGTATGTCGGAGAGGAGAAAACTACCTCCGAGTGGGTCAGGAGCTAAAAATATTAAGCCATATTATTTGAGTGCTTATATGGAGTTCATTACACCTTACATAAAAACGCATTCATCAGAATATGGAAATGTTCCATTATTAGAACCACTTGCATCACAGAATATTATAGAAGATGAAGAAACAGCTGCTGCGGTGTCAGAGCCTGAATGTGAGGTGACACAAGGACAGAAGACAGAAGTAAGACAAGGTTCGAAAAGAAAATGTAAGATAAGTGATGTGGACAAACATTTATTGAATACCTTGAGGCGAGAGAAAAAAAAAGAAGAATCATCGTCTGCTTCTGAGAATCCAAGGAGGAATTTTTGGAAAGTCTCTCCCAGAATGTGACGAAATGTCTGAACTTAAATTAAGGGTATTCAAGAGGAGAGTTCTCCAACTAATTGACGAAATAAACTCATCTGCCTCTCAATTCAACCCTTTATCATCCACATCTACTTCATCAACTTATGATGGATCAAGTGTGGATTATTCTTCGCCGTCCCGATCAGATGTTTATCAAAATTTCAATAATAGTTATTATCCGTAAATAAATAAATCAGGATACTGCCATTCGTTCAGTTAGTTTTCTAAGAATAAATAAGATTTTAATTCAAATGTGTTTGTTCTGATATGCCATGGATAGGTACTCACCTCAAAGTAATTAGGAGTCTTTCAGCAGCTCCATACTTTCCCTATAATTCGTATCCATTTTTGGATTGCAGGTGTAACAGCAGCTAGTAAGATATTGAAAGTTTCCTTTGACATTCTGTAAAATAACTGGAATCTTTCTGGATCACCAGCAAGTTCCTTTGCCAAAACAAACATTCTCCGATCTTCATTAGTTCTAATATAAGGATGAATCCATTATTGCGTTTACGCTTTCTCTTTTTGAGATAATATAAGCCAATATTACATCTTCATCGCTGCTTGACATTTTTGACAACAATCACTGATATGAAAACACTGTATATTTTTTTTACTTGCCAATATAGGTAGCCTAGCGACCGAATATCGTATAGCGGTAGCGTTGCTTTGGTGTGAACGACCGATTTTGCTCATCTCCACGATTCAAATCGCATCGCGGTCGCGTCGCGATCGCGTCGTTTTGGTCTGCGAGCGGCCTTAGACTTTCAACTAAACAAAAAAATTTTTTTCAAAACACTTCGTTTGACAGATATCGAATTCCAGCCGTATACTTTTGAAACCACGAAATGGATAACCCGTTATAACCATACACGCTTCACAATGAAAAATATGTATAAGCATTTATTTCATCAGTAGGTATTTCATTCAGTTTGTTTTTCACGAAAAAATCAAAAAATATTAATTAAAATAACCCGTTGAATTTTCTTTTCAGATAACAATGGATCAACAAGAAAAAGTGTAGACAATATAGTATGGAATATTTGAGGCGTTTGCTGCAAAAGTGGCCCTTACCACATTTTTTTCAGAATTTAGTTAAGAGCTACAATGGCCCTCAAATTAACCATATTTCATTATGCAATAGCGACCCAAGCATAATTAAGTCTACCGCCGCGAGAAGCTGCGTCAATTCGTTTTTGCATTACACAGCTGGATAATATTTGTTAAAGAGTGGCCTAACCCACTGTGGGCTAGTTTTGCATCAGTATTTGAGTGGCTACTCATTTGACCGCGTTGTTTTGTTAGTTTCACTGAAATATATTTGAAAAAATGAAGAGAAATTCATCTGAGAGTGATGGAAATAGTTGTGGTAAGTAAACTAGAAAATTGTTTGCACTTGACTTCTATTAGTATCTATTTTATGTTATTAAAACTAAATTTGAGGTTATATTCAGATATCTTATGTTGTGATGTTCTGGGCTTAGGCCACTTTTGTACTTCAATTTGTTTGTTACAGAAACAGAACCTTTCCAAGATTCTGGATCAGAATACGCACCTTCTGAAACCTCCAATGAAGCTGGTATGTTTATTGCTATAATATTTGCTTTTTCATTTTGTATTAATTAAATATTTTCCTCATGTTGTTACAGAAATAAAAGGGATTTCCAGCGATATGGATGACGTGAACCAAGGAGCAATAAGAAAAAAAATGAAGCAAACTGGAAGAGAAATATTAGAAAAAGAATGCGGGCTGCTGGAGAAAAATATATTGATATTAAGGGACGGCTTGTTCCTGGTAAGACATTTGAAGCTGAAGAGTGCACTTGTTCGAAGAAGTGTCACGAAAAATTTTCGCAAGAGTGGCGTGAGGCTCTCCATAAAAATTTTTATAGTTTGGGATCTCACACTTTGCAGACTTCTTATATTTTTGGTCAAATTAGAGTTCAAAACAAAGAACGTACATACAGCACGGCAAATCTAAAACCTAAAAAGCACAGTAGGTTTTATTTCTTGCCGGATGAAAATGGAAATGAGAAAAGTGTTTGTAAAACTTTCAAAATTAAGGCAGCAATGGTCGACGATCAAGAGTATAAAACAATGAAGATGGAACAAGAATTGCATCAAATAAAAGCAGAAGCTGCAAGACAAGGAATGAAAAACGACGCAGAAGCTGCGAAATTGGACAATGACTTAATAGTAATTTCATTTGATTCGATGAAAACACTAGCTACGCCGATCATTTCAACGGGTGTGGCGTACTATAAAAGACAACTCTGGACATTTTGTTTTGGAATTCATGATCTTAATACTGGCATCATACATATGTATATGTGGGATGAGAGTATCGCATCACGAGATTCGCAAGAGATTGGGTCCTGTATTTTACACTTCATCAAAAACTATGTAACCACAGAAAAGTTGATAATGTATAGCGATCAGTGTGGTGGTCAAAATCGAAATTTCAAAATGGCTACCTTCTGCACTTACATTACCTCATCAAACGACTACAAAGTCGAAATCATTGACCATAAATTTCTAGTGTCTGGTCATTCTTACCTTCCAAATGATCAAGACTTTGGTCTGATTGAGAAGAACAAAAAGCACTACAAAAATATTTATGTCCCCAGTGACTGGGTGCAAGTAATTCTTGAAACGAAGAAAAAAATCCGTTCAGAGTAGTTATTATGAAATCCATCGATTTTTTCTCATCGAAAGGTCTCGAGAAAGGATTAATCAACCGCAAAAAAACAGAAGATAATGAGAAAGTAGAGTGGTTGCGCATACAATGGCTTCGATATGAAAAGAAAAACCTGGTATTATTCAATACAAGTATTCTAACAACGAAAGTGTGTTATTCAATGCAGTTAACGTAAAAAAACGTGGTACTCAGCCATTCAAACAATTGGCCGAACTTCTGCCTCTGTATGAAAGACCCAAGAATATACAGGGAAAAAAAATACCAGGACTTGCTATCTTCCACCAGTGCACCATGAATTTTATCGTCAACTGGTTCACAGTGCACATGCAGAAGAAGATCAATCCATTTTTAAAGATTGCAGGGAGGAAGAAGCTGAATAAACAAGATTTATCAATTAAAAATAGTTGAAACTTAGTTTTGTATCTTGAAAAATGTAGTTTGAATAAATTTTTTGTTGCACGATTTCTTTTTTGTTCTGAAATATACAGGGTGTCCGGCGAATAACTGTACATACTCTTACCAGAGATAGAGCTGCACTAGCTGACTACTGATTGACTATAAAAAATTAATTTTTGGGTTTCCCTAGAAAACTATAGGGTGTTTTTCCAACTTCATGAAAATACTTAGACCATCATAAAATCCAAACTTATTGACGGATATTATTGAAACTTGGGGGGTTATCGGCACATGCTAAGGTCGAATCGGAAATACATAAATTATTTCATTATTCCAGGGTCGGACTCATTAATCCTCATTTAAAGTGTTCAGGGTGAAAAAAACACTTTGTATTTCGAATTACGAATAATTGATTCGCTTTTTAGAAAGAAGCTAAATTATGCTTCAATTTGTGGTATCGCTCAAAGTTGTCACATCAACAATTATTTTTTATGAATTTTTTAATTTGGAAAAAGTTAGAAAAATTGAATTTATTTACCTGAATAGGACTTAGTCACTTTGTGGAGGTCGAATATAAAAAATAAATTTTCTTTAAAAAGTCACTGAAGGTGAGGAAGACTATAATAATTTGTTGATATACTGGGTAGCCACCCTAGACGCGGATCTCATTGCGATGAAGTGAATAACGGTATATAGCGAAAAAAAATGATTGGCGACATGTATAGGTATACATAAGCTATTTTAAAAATTATTCGTATGTATACCGGGTGTTCATTGGAAGAAGTGTCCACTTTGGTCTATATCTTCGTTGTCGAGCACCCGGTATACATACGAATAATTTTGAAATATGCTTATGTATACCCTATACATGTCTCCAACAGTTTTTTTAGCAATATACCTTCATTCACTTCATCGCAATGAGATCCGCGTCTAGGGTGGCCACCCAGTATATCAACAAATTATTATAGTCTTCCTCACCTTCAGTGACTTTTTAAAGAAAATTTATTATTTTTATTCGACCTCCACAAGGTGACTAAGTCCTGTTCAGGTAAATAAATTCAATTTTTCGAATTTTTTCCAAATTAAAAAATTCATAAAAAAATAATTGTTGATGTGACAACTTTAAGCGATACCACAAATTGAAGCATAATTTAGCTTCTTTCTAAAAAGCGAATCAATTATTCGTAATTCGAAATACAAAGTGTTTTTTTCACCCTGGACACTTAAATGAGGATTAATAAGTCCGGCCTGGAATAATGAAATGATTGATATCTCTCTGACTCGACCTAGGCATGTGCCAATAACCTCCCAAGTTTCAATAATATCCGTCAATAAGTTAGGATTTTATGATGGTCTCAGTATTTCCATGAAGTTGGAAAAACACCCTGTAGTTTTCTAGGGAAACCAGGAATAATTTTTTATAGTCAATCAGTAGTCAGCTAGTGCAACTCTATCTCTGGTAAGAGTAGTAAGTATGTCAGTTTCCCCGGACCCCTGTATATAAAAATGCAATTGCAAAAGTGGCCCAAGCCACTTTCAACATTATTTTTTTGAAAATTGGTCTAAGTATCATACAGTATACCGAACATTCACTTAACCTAGATGAATAAAAAAAAATTCAAAATTTACTTTTGATTATGTACATTTAACCTATCAAAAATATCGATATTTTTAATTTGCTCATACTCGTATCTCCATAATCTTATTTTTGAGCTTGGGCCACTTTTGCAGCAAACGCCTCATTTATAATATGGATTTTTTGAGTAACCGGCAAACAATACATTACCAATGTGCCTGGTTTGCCAGAAAGTTTTATCAAACGAAGCGATAAAACCTTCCAGACTGCAAGAACATTTGACGAAAATACATGGTGATAAAAAAGATAAGGATTTATCTTATTTTCTGGGAACGTTTCACTCGAGCAAAAATACATTGCCGTACAGGCACAGTCGCGAAAGTCCACTTCCGCAAAGTTTCACTGGCGCGAAAAACACACCCCTTCCACCTGATTGGCCATCATGCCAGAACTCGGTTGTCTGTCATCTTCGTCTGATCATTTTTTTGTTTTGAAAGAAGTTAGGCAAATTGGAATACAAAAGTTTCAAAGTTTTATGACGTTTGTTTACATAACCTCTAAATCTTCAGTGAAATTTTTTGACATATCTTGATTAAATTTTAACAATCTAAAAGCGTTTTCTATTGGGAAATCTAGTGCACACTCAGTGCGACCCGAGTGCAATTTTTTGTATTCCATTGGTAGAAAAAATAATGGAATGGTCAGGAAAAATCACACTCAGGTAGCACTGGGTGCGCACCAGTTCTCCCAATAGTAAACGCTATTAACAATCACAAAATGAAGGAGTTCAGTGAAAATATGAAAAAAATCCAATGATGCAATGCAGTGACAGTTTTTTAGGTTACATCAAATATATTAACAATACAAAGAAGTAGGTATTCAACGAATTATACGAAATAAATATCATTTTCCTCAGTTGAAACCAAGGCAACTGTTTTTTCAGGTAGTGTTAGATGGTGAAAAGATAAATGCTGACACATTCTCTTTTCGTTCATGAAAACAGTGAACAGCCAACTTCGATACTCAAATGTTACTGATTGAAATAAGCAATCAGTATTTGGGTAAGTAAATTTGAGTATATTTCTCAAATAAGCCCGAGTCTTCATGTAGTGATCAAAATATTGCCTACTCAGATCACGAAACGTGAGAAAAGATAAAATAACAAAACATTATTCGATACTCCAACCTAAAAATTCTTAATTCAACAAATGCACGTACTTGTAAACAAAAAAGAAATTTCCTTATAACGTTGAAAAGTTGACCACACAATTTAAAATTAAAAACATAAAGAAAGATAAAACATTACAATTAGAAAAGAACACCTTAAAAATGATAGATCTCCAAAAAATGTTTGTTAGATTGAGATAAATTCGAGGTGGGTACCTGTTCTGGCTCGCCAGGGCGAACTCTGCAATTTTAAACTGTAATTTGTCACTTTTTTAGCCTTGATAAAGGATCAATTGGATCCGAAACGTTGGTGAAGATTTAAGAAAATTTAACCAAAAACATTAAAGTCCAAATTCCTGAATAAATTGTTTTTATTGTCTAGAAAGTTTGATTAAATTTGTTTCATTTTCAGGTAACTATATACATAATGTAGAACAAGTTCTGAGCATCGTTCATATCTATCTAATCCGAGTATTCTATAGACATTTGAAGTTACTAATATGGATGTTTCTGATGATGGAAATTATCCAAATAGGGTTTACTTGTATAAAAGAACCAATCTTCATCTCTCGAAATAGTTCAACAAATTATTATTATTATTATTATTTACAAAATTAGAGTTGAGGATAACCTATACAACTCAAAGAAAATACAATGATGCTCAACGTGATCGACGTACACATTCAAAATAAATAAGAAAATCAAATGTAGTACTAACAAAAAATAAAATTGAAATCAAAATACACTTCTGATCTCCAAGAATCCCATCCATTTTTAAACATGTTGACACTTCTTGCATTGACAACTTCGCTAGGTAGCACATTCCAATGGTGAAATACTGGTAAAAAACTGTTCTCTAGATAGTTTATAATTATGTCCTCTCAGGTGGTTGATATTCAGTGGGAACAACGATGACATATCTATTCCAAAAAATCATAATATTCCAGATATACTTTCAAGAATTTGAACTGCAATTGTTGATTCTCAATTTATACCTTTGAAGTTACTGGTGAGAAGTCTATATTTATTGTCACCTACATTCCGAAGGTTCGAAGTAAAAGAAATGACGACAAAACCAAGTTGAAGCAAAATGTTAGCAGAATATTGAAGTTATCGTTGAAAATTTTTATCTTTTCATACATTTGGTAATCATTCCAATGAAATTTTCACCTGAATTGTTCAGTGTTTATATCCTTATTTATAACCAGAAAAAATTTCAATGGTATAAGTTGTCTCATGCTCCCTGCATATTTGAATATTTGAAATAGGAATTATGATAGTATCTTAATTAATTCAATGTAATGTATGTTGATGTTGTGGATCGATGCCTTCCGTTATTTTGTACATGGGATTATAATCGTTAACAAATGCAACTCTATTGCCTGAAGTAATGAATACGAATGTTACTTCAAATATTTCGAAACTATTGTCAGTAATAATTGTTAATGATACATAATAAACTTCTTCTGTTTTTAAGAGCATTATTTCTGTATTGAGTAAATTCATTTAACTAATTCAAATTGTACAACAAAAACTTCTTCAATTTTCAATTCAGAAGGATCACCTAACAGATATCAATCCTTTTAAGCATATCATCGATAAGATTTCTTGTCCATATTTTTACCTCATAAAGAAACATAATTGTTTGACTAATTTTCATATGCGAAACTAACAATAATTGCTTGATATGCAGTATGGTGTAGCATAACACCTTTATTCATTATGGATGTTTAGGATTGTTGCCTTCGAATTATTGTTGTTATACATTACTCTGTGAACTATTTCAGCTATACTATAAGGAATTATTGAATAGAATTCACATCTAACTATTCAAAATATGAATTATACTAATAATGTTTTTATCTGAAGGTTCTGCTTCATTTAAAGTTGTCATTAGTGTATTGTGTCCATTCACCAAATGCGATAAGTGTAAATCAAAACCCCCTTCGGGTTCACGGGGATAATCTAACAGATATTTTCCCTTTGAAAACTTGCGTTATCAACTCGTGAATTTTCTGAAGTAAATCTGACATCGTGAGAAATCCGCGATTTATGCAATCTACAGGAATTGACAACTTTCGTTTATTTAATCAATAGATGATAAAAACAGATTCTCCTCATCAATTTTTGAGTTGTTTTAATGTCATATTTTTAGATTTCTGTCAGAAATAGCTATATTTGAAATCAATAGAGCAAAATAATATACAGCATGTTCCATCTCAGACGAGCCACCCTCATCCCATAGTGATTTGATTTCCCGAAACACTTGCGAGCCATCTTTTGACGTATATAACGTTTCGTGACATCACATTTCAAAATCTAGAGGTACTAATCGCGTAATTTGAGATATTAATTAAACTAAAATATATGTTCAACTCTATCTTTAGGGCAATACGGTTTGAATTGTTTTGTTGACAAGTTCATAGCCGCTTCTGACACGCGCCGATCACCGACGAGCCCTTTGACTAATACCGCCAAACGCACCGCACCTCGCGTAGGTAATGTTTTTGTTTCTATATTTTCATTCGATAATTTGCTTTCGCTGACTGAACGACGTCGTTTTTTTATTTGTGCTATTTTGTGGATATAATAGTTATTTTTGTATCTAGTGCGCGAAATGCTACTTTGGTGATCGAGAACTGATTTTTTTAACGAGGCGCAGCCGAGTTAAAAAAAAATAGTCGAGATCACCAAAGTATTTCGCGCATGAGATGCAAACAAAATTTTTTCTACAAACGCTTAGCTTAATATGAAAAAATGTATTGAACTGATTCGAACTGTTTTTCCAAATCAAATAATTATAGGTACTGTAACTATGGAAATAAATGGCATTTGTTGACAATTATTTCAAAGTGACAGTTCTTGATAATTATTTTCATTATTTTGGAGTGACTTCTTATTTGCGTCAGTTTAGTGCGTGATATTTATAACTGTGAAATAATGGAAATTTGGAGCGACGATGAAGTAAGCAGTAACCCACCTAACTTGACAGATTCAGTAATTTCAAATCTCTTACCGGAGAAATCGAGGCGCCAGTATGAAAATGCATATCAGCAATTTAAAGAGTGGTGTGAAGCAAATAAAGCTGAAAAGTATCCGAAAATGTGCTGTGGCATATATTGCAGAGAAGCAGAGAAGTCTAAGAGCTGAAGTCTTCCACGTTATGGGCAATATATTATATGTTGAAAGCAACACTCAATGTTAAAGAAAAGTGGATTTCAAGAAATTTACCAAGTTGGTTCCATATTTGAAAAAATTGTCAGTTGGAAACCATCCTAAGAAATCTAGGTAGTGTTAAATTTTCTCACAATTTGAAAGCCTTAATAATTATTGTTATACATTAATAAATAAATGATTTCTTGGATTTTTGCTTGATTGAGGAACATAAAGGTTAAAATATAAAAATCCCATATAGTTTACATGCAGTGTGCGAAGTAAGTATTTCGCACACTACTTCGCGCACGGTGTCATAGTAACGAAGGAAAATGAAAAAAAGGGTCACTTCGCATATTCTTGCCAATGCGCGAACCTTGTCATTTTTTGACGTTTGTAGAAAAACATAGTTTAATAAATCAAGTTCGAAATGAACAAAAAGATAGATTAAGGTAATCTTTACCGTAGATTATACGAAACATACAGTGCGACTTACGCTGATAAAAAAAACAGCATATACAGGAAGAGGTTAATATCTTATGGAAATTTTTGAAAAGCAGTGACAATATCGAAGGTGATGTGGAATTGAAAATCAAAGAGCTGCAGATACAAATGTCGAAAAAAAAGCGACACTAATGAATTTTTTTCGAAAATTCCTTCGGCGTCAACATCACGAATAAAACTAGAGCAGGAAAAGGAGGGAAATGTACAAGTAAGTTATCACGAATTTATTTACAATCCCTAATTATCGCGCTCAGGAGTCAAAGATGGACGCGGACTTGAAACGCATCGCACGCGCCGCCGCATTAGGTACTAATATTATTTAAGGCTAGCTTCTGACCAGACGATCGTCTGGGCAGAAGTCTCGAGTATAACCCTGATCGACTGATAGTATATCCCAGTTTACAAAGTTCGGCTTGTAAGTCGTCTAATGTTTTACACCACCTTCTTATAGCTTCAGTGCGACGTCGATCATCAGCTGCGCTACCAAAAACTGCAAGCTCCTTTATGACGCCAAGTGAACCGAATTGTGTTTCTTCTATTCTAGGCCGACCAAGAGTATATCGAAGTTTTAGTGCTGCGGCTGATCGGTATTTTTTTCGCAAAGTTCTACAATTTTTTGTTTTTCAAAATCACGACTTTTTTTCTGTCTTTCTGCTGCGCTAATCTTTCGCTTTAATATATATAATTTTCCTGCTGAATATTTTTCTTTAAAGTTGAGATTTTTTTATTGCTTCATTTGAGGCTATACCAGCATCGCGTACTAACAACAAACTATTGAGTTCAGAAGTCAATACAGAGGAAGGATAAAAGACATGTCGTAACTCTTCCTGTCAAACTATGCAAACCCGACTCTACGCTACATATGAAACATCAAGATGGTCCATTTTGTACTGCGACGATAAGAAACCTTGAATCGTTAGCTTCAATTTGGGCCTGAACAAGTTTTCTTTTTATCGATGGATGACAAGCACGCGTGCCATTAGGTATTATAGCAGCAAACGCTCAAGCACCAATATTAATGCACCTTGATTATCGTGTAAAATTACGGATCATGATTGTTGTTGGGTACAGGCTCAAAATGGAAATATCTATTTTCTTTTGTTTGACTTAAATTCTGAATCTGATTTGGGAGATGAGTTCATGTCCGAAATGATATTTTTTACCTCTCAACTGACTAAAAGAAATGCATCGAGAAGTTTATACTTAAAAAGAGGGAAAAGTCACGGAGAATTTTCTTTAATCATAGAATTTAACGACGGACCATTTTTTTTTAAAAAATTATTTTTCGGCAACCGTCCGGGAAGTACCAACTTTCCGGACGCTTTTTCTTTGAGAAAGAAGCTTTCCGGCCTAGTCCGGGGAAGTACGTACTTCCCGGACTGGCCGGGAAGAATCACGTCGTTTGATCATAGTAAAATGAAAATCTTGGTAGGTATATTTTTGATAAATGAAGTTACCATAGCACTGAGAAAACGGCTGACAGTTCATATAAAATTAGTTGTCAAGAATTGCATGTTTTCGATCGCAATCCCACTCAGCATTAAAATATGGAAAGCCAGCAGTGATAGTGACAATGAAAATGTGCCTTGGGAAATTTCAATATAGCAGCCGCTGCTACAGCACAATTATTGCCTGAAAATCAAAATCAAGGTATGAAAACGTGTATGATTCGTTCACGAAATGGATGGAGATGAAGCAATGCAAAATTATAACAGAGGATGTAATGTTGGCCTATTTGGCGCATAAATCAGAAACAGTCAAATCCTCCACTCTGTGGAGCATGTACTCTATGTGAAAAGTACCATTTTAGTAAAGAAAAATGTGAACATAGCCATTTCCCAAAAGTTCTCGCATTTCTTAAAAGGAAGAATGTTGGTTACAAAGCCAAAAATCAGAAGTTTTCAGCAGTGAAACAGATCAGCAATTCATTAGAGAAGCGGATATTGATACATATCTAATGCTGAAGGTGATTTTAACAAAATATTACGATTGTAGGATATAAAAGTATCAACTTACTTTTCAGGTAGCAACAATTATTGGGGGTTAGCCGGCGCGTGCAGAAGAGAAGAACTGACAAAAATGTCGATTGATTTAATAAACGATAAGGAAGAAATGTTGCTTGTGAAAATACCGGATTCCAAAACACATATTGAGAGAACTTTTGTTGTAATTGGGCAAGAAAACCTGCTGTTGTATAGACAATATTTATCTTTACGGCCAATCTCATACTCACACAACAGATTATTCGTGAATTACAAAAAGGGAAAATGTTCGATTCAGCCTGTTGGTATCCACACTTTCGGGAGTCTCGGAATGAAAATCGCAGAGTTTTTACATTTACCCAATCCTAAAAATTACACAGGCCATAGCATTCGTCGACTTCGGCGACGTTATTTGCTGACAATGGTGGAAACATCACAAATTTGAAGAGACACGGTGGCTGGAAGTCTACCAATGTGGCTGAAGGATATATAGATAATTCCCTTGAAAAACAAAATTAAAATTGCCAAGACCATTCAAAAATCACCAGAAGAAAATAATCGATGCGAACCGGAAACTTTGCCATCTTGTTGTGGCTTCAACAAAAGGAATTTAAATATACCAGGCATTTCAAACAAATTGAATCCCTTCAATATCAGTAATTGCTCGAATTTTAATATAAATATTATATAAATAGAATTAGAATGTTTCTGTTAATATGTGATATTTTCTGTTCTGTTTAATTTAAATAAGATTAAAAATATATAAAAAAATGGTCGTCTCATTGATTTGTTATTCTAGACGGTTGCCGAAAAATATTGTACGCAACACGCCGAAAATGGTTTTTTGGACTCATAGACTTCTAGGACTCGCTTGCGCTCGTCCTAGAATTTGTCTATTCGTCCAAAAAAAAACCCTATTTCCGGATTTTACGTAAATTACTTTATTCGGCTAAAACGTAACCAATTCAGTTTTTTTTTTGCCCTCATATAGTCTACACGGTTTGTATCGTACAAAACTTGCCGAATTCGCTCTGCTTCAATTAATTTTTCTCCTATTTCTACTACGACTCACCGTGAATACATACAAGAAACTGCGGGATCGACCCTGCGTTTCGCAGGGTCACGTTAAGCAAAACCTGCGTCACGTCACACTGCGATTTACAAAATCTCGCCGTGACTCACGCTGCGTCACCTCACGAAGCTGCGGGTCATTTTGCGCCTTGCCTAACCGAGTAGAACGACGAATGGCAACTCTTAGTCGTGAACTTACTGGTGTTGTATTAAAACACGATAATTTCGGTTCACATCTCGATTCCAGTAATAAAACTACTGACCTGGACTGGATGAAACTTTGAGAGTGTAGGCACAGTACTGAGTAATATTTGGTGCCAATTGGTCATTGATGGATATCATGTGGTTGCCAAATATATTATGCGTACAGAAACTAGACTGGATATTGAACAGGCTAAGGCATTGAAACGTGATGCGATTTGGTACGCAAATCATGTCCAGGAATCACAATATTTACTGCAAATACAGTAGAACTCCAATTATCCGAATTAATGGGGACCGGGACCCATTCGGATAATCGGAGTTTTTTAGAAAAATTGCCATTGGAGAGAAAAAAAGCTACGTTTTAATATTGCACTATTTTTTTTATTGAATTAAATGAAAGAAACATGATATTTTCACATGTTTTAAATATAAATAAAATGTACTTATGTACAAGTTTAGAAATAAAAATCATTGTTTTTCAAACATCTCCGTCAATGTAAGCTGTTTTTTGGACACATTTTTTTCTGAAAGTGATTCGGATAATCGGCGATTCGGATAGAAGGAGTTCGGATAATTGGAGTTCTACTGTAGTAAAATGTGAAGTGGTTTCGTGCTGTAGTGTGCAACGATCTAGCCTTCGGCGACTACTACCAGAGGGTTTCTTGCCACCACCTGTTTTAATTAAACAGACGGCAAGCGGGAATATAACAACAGAAAAGGATGATCTCGAAGGTAAATTCGCTCCACTATTACTTCAATTACTTTAAAACTGAGCTCGTCATCACATTAAAGCAAAGTACCGTGTGATAGTTACTGCCCTAGTGTTGAGGGATACTTGTGTAAGCGATCTTGCGGCTTCTGTGGTCTATATTTTGCATCATATAAAGCCACTAACCAACACAAACAACTTCATAAGATTAAGCAAGATGAAGTTCCTATTGCAAAGATACGCCCTCAAAGAATAGCAGCTAGACGTGCCAGAGAAATTCTTTGTTTGGATATTAATGATGATGCCTTATGGTTGGATGAAAAAGTGTGTGACACAAAAATGTTCCTGACGTGAAAAACGAAGTGAACTGTGAAGTGAGTGCTATGCCAGTTATAAATAATTTAAAGGACTGGGTTCAAAGTCCATGGACTGAAGATGATTGAGTTTCTTTTTCTTCTATTCATTAGTTTATTTTTTTGTTATTGTTTCAAATATTTGATATTATGTTGATTTCATAAAAAAGTATTCAATTTAAATGGAAATAAAACTAATTTCGGAACTGCTGTTTTAATTTAATAATTTTTCGATGTTAAATTGCAAAACATGTGACGTCACACTAGGGAGGGGGGGGCCTCAGAAATGTGACCACCTGTGACAAGGACGGGAAGGGATGGCTCAAAAAGTCATGAAATTAGTGTGACGTACTATATGGATGGCTCCGAAACTGTAATCAAGATTTTGATACCAACTGCTCTAGGTTTCATAAAAATAGGGCTAACATCTCAGAAAGACAATTCAAAATAAACAATTGCCAAGTTTCAACTGATTGTATTGAAAACAAATGTACTATGCAAGTTTGCCATGTTTTGTCAAAAGTTGGCGCATTTAGTAAGGATTCTAAAATGGTATAATACTTGGAAATTGTATCTGCCGTAGTTCAAATTCGCTTTCGATTGCCTTTGAATACACTTTTTTATTAACTGCTTTCCAGTAAAAAAAAAGTCCAATGGATTCAAGTCCGGTGAACGGGCCATCTTCCGGGAATCGGACGTTCTGGTCCAATCTCGTGACGGCAGCTACAATTCACCAAGTATTATATCATTTTAGAATACTTACTAAATGCACCAACTTTTGACAAAACATGCCAAACTTCAGTCAGTTGAAACTTGGCAATTGTTTAATTAGAATTTTTTTTCTGAGCCCTATTTTTATGAAACCTAGAACAGCTGGTATCAAAATTTTGATTACAGTTTAGACAAGTATTATTCAGGGTTACGCAGCAAAAAAAAGTTGGAAAAAGTTGATATTTGCGACAACAGGACTGAAAAGACTGTCACAGAGTGTGGAATCTTGCGTGTTTTTTTAAATGCCCATCATTTTGAAATCATGCAACTTAGATTTTTTTCTATATTTTTCTGACAACCAGCATTACTTGCTTTTTCACACGATTCCGGGTTGACGTCGAGTTTTGGGACACCCTGTATAAACATTAACATTATGTTTCTGTAGTGGCTTTTGTTGAGCAGTTTCATACATTCGAAAGAAAGAAAGTAATAATTTTATTTTCTGTTTTATTTCGAAGTTGATTACTATGCCTCATACGTAGCGAAGCACGTACCGAGCCGCTAGTATCCTATACATCGAAAACTCAAGATTGACAATGAAAACATTTTTAAAGCCAATTGCAAATACCAATTATTAAATAACTGCACAAAATTTGCATTGAAAAGTATCGAATTTGATGTCGAATCCTTAGTTTTGAAAGTTTATAGTGAATTTTTAGCATATGCTAAAGTGCTAAACGAACAAAAAAAAGTTTTTCTCGGAGGCCTTCTCATTACAGCAGGGATAGAAACGATAAAAAATATTTCTTGCCGGCTGAGTTGACATAACCAAGATGCATCGAATGTATTTAGAAATATATGAGAACGACGCATTCAAAGCTATTAAAATGGAGAGCAAGCTCAGCCTTATATAACTTAGAACTTTTACAATCGCCGTTTCAAACACATCATGATATCAGCTTCGGGACACTTTGGTCTGATACTTGCCGAACTTGTAACAGATTACAGAACCTTATACTAGCCGCTTCAACTGATACGAATAAATAGTGATAGACACAGAAAAATCCCTACACATCCGCAAGTCTGAGGCATTCTACAATAATTTAACCCAGATGTTACTACCGTCCTTTTAAAAGGCATGCTGATTGTAGGGCTCTAGATTATGATACTTCCCAACTATAACAGATGTCACTAAAGTAAAGCGTTACCAAACAATAAGACAATTGTATTATATCAGTAGTTGGGATTGTTGTTGTATATCTTAGTGTCAATCGCTCTTCAAATCATCGAATTTATTTCGTCACGAATCTGGATGAATGGAGGTAAGTTATTTGAAGCAATGGAATGATTAAATTCTGTGTGTCGCGCGATTTTCATATCAAATAAATTCGTAAGTAACTCATAGCAACTGCATAATTGAGGTTATAGTTTATGTTAACTGTACAGATGTTGATGAACTCTACTGTCCTTTTAAAAGGACGGTAGTAATGTGCACTACCAACAGGGTAACTGATGGTAATTCATTTTGCTTTTCAGAAGACCTCTGAAGTTGCATGAAATATTAGATGAAATAGAAAATATCGATCGAATACCTGTTCCTCCTGATGGAATTGTAATTCTGCCACCGGAAAATGCGAACGATGATATCACAGATTGTGATTCTGGAGATGAAAATTTTATAACCATCAATAACTTGCCCGGAAGTCAACTGAGCGCGGACGCTGAAGTGATTTTTGATGACTAAGATACCATAATAATATTGTAAGAAAAGAACATATCACAGAAAATGAAGTTTATGACTCTGATGATAATATACCCCTATCTCAAATTACTTCTGTGACAGCCTTGATATCAGATGAAAAAAATAAGGACTCACCACCGCTAAAAAAGGCACGAAAAATGACATGTAGATAGGGGTGATCAAAATATAAGTTTATACTGAGTGTCAGTGCGTGGAAAAAAAATAGTATTTTCCACTGTTTACCCAATGTATAGATATGACCGTTCATAATGCTTGGCAACTCCACCGCATTCAAGGTGGCAATATGGACCAACTCACTTTTAGACGATCCCTCGCTGGAAATCTTTTAGAATTTAATAGTAAAGATTGTAAAAGAGGTCCTTCCAAGCGGAATTCGAATCAGAATGCCTTTTCAAGATTTGATGGTACGAACCACATAATAATTTATCAGGAGCGACAACTTAGGTGTGGTTTCTGTAAAAAAAAGTTCAGTTTTGCTGTGAAAAATGTGATGTTCCCCTGCACTCCAAAGAATGTTTCAAAAATTACCATTCGCAATGAAAAATATTAATTAACTAGTATTATGTTGTATTTTCTGAAAAATTATATCTGAGTTTCTCACAGCAGTTGATTTTACTACCGTCCTTTTAAAAGGCCACCCGTTATTTCATAAATCAAGAAAAAAATTATATAGTCCCTTCACTGTTTCTATTCCTTGAGAGGAAAGGAGTGGAATTCACAAAGAAAAATATAAATTGGTTTAAAAAAAAGTTTCAGTAACATCTGGATTAAAGCATTCTTTCAAAAGAAGATGAAATTATCGAATCTCTATGTTTTGATTTTGAGCAAAACCTGCCAGCAGGTGATGTCTTCTAAAAAAACAGTTGTGGCAGTACAACTTTTGCATTCATTCTGCGAAGACAGGTATCTCAACATTCTACATGTACGATGAACAGACCGGGAACAGAGGAAGCAACGAAGTAATGAGCTTCCTTGTTTTTTGACAATGCGTTTGCTCAGAATAAAAACCAGACACAAAATATTTGTTTACTCTCGTCAATATGAGTGCAAGTATTAATCAAATAACTCATCAGTACCCCAAACCAGGACACAGTTTTCTTTCGTGTGATAGATCCTTCAGACTCATTGAAAAGAATAAAAGAAAGAAAAGGAAGGAAAGAATATGTTTACCTTCTGAGTGGATCAAATTGGTTCAAGAAACCTCCAAAAATTTCAGAGTTGTTCCTTTTGAACAAAATCTTATAATCAATTTTCATCTTCATTTCAAACAAAGTTGAAAGCAATTGCAGTGCCTAATGTTTTCGTGTTCACCAAAAATGTACGAACTCGTGAAGTACTGGCTATGAGAACGAGTGCTTTGATGTTCATTGCTTCAACTCGACTTGAAGACCCATTTCCTAGTACATCTGATTACTCATGTACCTTGCCTTCGGTTAGTACCTCGAACAATACTGTGCTTTAGCGTCTTCCATCGACATGTCACAAAATCTCCAATGATATCTACAGAAAAATCAAGCGATGATACAATTTCTCAGGAGAATTTAATTTTAGAAAAAAGGAGTAAAAGGAGGCAAGTAGAAATGTATAAAAAAGTGAGCAGTTTGAGGTCGTACAAAATCGAGTTCCGAAAAGCTTCATCTGAAATAAAACAATTACAGGGGAAGCTCAATGAAAGTCGCAATGATATATTTGATGGTTTGTTCATTGAGGACCAACTAACAGCCCTTACGAAAAAACGGACTATGAAGACAACATAATTCATGAAGTGGACAGACAACACTATCATTTAAGCATTGGGATTGAAGTTTTCTTGTGGTAGTTCTGGATATGAAGAAATTTTGAACCAAAATCTTTCATACCCGTCCATTCGTACATTACAACAAAGACTCCAGAATTTAAAGTTTGGTAGTGGTATTTTACATGAAGTATTTAATTTCCTTAAACACAAAATGGGATTCTTCAGTGAAATCAGAAAGACTGTGCACTAGTACTGGATGAGATGGCTATCCCACCTGGTACAACATTTGACATTTCCTTAAATAAATATTTTGGGGATGTCACTCTTCCTGAACATTCTGTTCGGCAACTCATGTATTGGTGTTCATGTTAGCAGGTGTCAACTCCAGATGGAAACAAATGATTGCATATTATTTTACTGGTAACTCTGTTAATGAGAATTTTTGAAAAATTTCAACAAGAAAAAATATTGAGCTGAACTTCATTTCTGTAACATCGGATATGGGCTCATCAAATCAAGCATTATGGAGAACTTTACACTGAGAGAAATGGGCTTATAAAAATATTTACGAAGAAAATCTGCATAGTCACAATGAAATGTATTTATATGATTCAAATTTTATCCATCTGGCATAACAAAAATAATTTGGCTAGTACCCCTTTCCTATCACAATGAAGATTTTCTCTTGTCTCTGTAAAAAAACCATACTGTGTTTAAAAATTAATATTTCTTTTTTAATCACAATAAAGGAATCTCATTGCCTCAACAAAGTGAGTTTTGCTCATATCCAATTATTATTGACAAGTTCTTCATCATTATTCCGAAATTGAATTCGATATTTAGGATGAAATACCACTATTTAAATCTATGGAAGATTATTACCCTTCAGTAGGGTCCTGTAGCGGTCTTTGAAGAACAGGAGATTCGAAAAATCATCACTTGGAACCCCAGACCTGGTTTAAATACCCTCCTGCCCTTAGAGCAAGTATTAAGTATTTTGTATCTGAATATAGAATTTTAGTAGAATAGTTTTAGGTTTCAATTTTGTAAAAACGGCGAGGCAGGGTTTTCTCTACTGAGGTTTTTCACTGTGCACTGGTATCATACGCCAGAATACGAGTTTTTTGTATTTCATTATTTTTTTAGTATTTTATTTGAGCCTGATGCAGAGACACTGAAGGTGATCGAATCTTTGAATACAATTGAAAATCTAACCTTCTTTAAACCGCCAAGTCGTTAATGAGATCATTGCACAACTCTTATTCTGAACCTGAGCAATGTTCTTCAAGCAACATTGAATGTGTGGGTTGTGCATTTCCAGAAGTGAGTATTAGCTGCAATGTTTTTGTTAGTTTTTCAGTTACATAGATGTGTTCGTCTTGAAATTGAAAAAATATACAGATGGCCAGATAGCTTTGTCGAATAAATCAAAGGTAACTAATGACTATAGACAAAATTATGTAAAGTGATAATTAATGAGCTTATAGCATTGTATGGCACAGAGTGAGTTTAATCTCTCAAATTTCCATCTTATTTATGTTATCATATATTTTCAGAATTAAGGCAAGTATTCTCTTACGTATATCAGAAGAAATAGAAACAATCTTTATGATTGAGAAAGCCTGCACATACCATGTGTCATATTTCCCAGGGGGAAAAGACAAAAAATCATATTTTCCTAAAGGTAAATTATGGCTGTTTAATGTGAATTAACCCTTAAACGCCGTCGTGCGGTCACAGTTACCGCTGGTCAATTGGGATCGACATATATTTCCATCCTCCTTCAAGATATCGCCTGCAGCGTCGCTATACCTTCAAACGACATAATTGGCAGTAATATTTTGCAAGCGGAAGGCGGAGTATCGCATATTTCATTCTTTGGCGGCAGTTGAAATTTGCGAGCGGTCACTGTGACCGCACGACGGCGTTAGTGTTATTTTTCAGTTTCGTATGAAGATTGATTTTCGATGATGTGTGATCAACCTGGACCATCCAAAAGGATGAAAATAATTGAAAAAGTCAGTTTAGTGGATCCCGAATTTGAAAAAAAATGTCTACAGTGGTTTGAAGAAGACGAATTGACTTCGAACTCAGTGATAAAGAACAAAGCAGTTGTTTTAATATCATCAATGCATCATACAAAAGCCATTGATGCGGACACTAATAAACCTGAAATTATAGGTTTATTTCCACGAAGGGAGTCGTCGATGCGCTCGATGAGAAATCTGCAAAACATTCTACAAGTCGACGTACACAACGCTGGCCAATGGTCATTTTCTTCAGACTTGTGGATATTAGTGGTGTGAATGCGCATGTACTTTATCAGTCCTATAAAGACAACCCCTTCCTGGAAAAAGCAGACTTCCTTAAATTGGTCGCTGATCAATTAGCGAATCCAGAACTCGAGAGAAGACTACAAAATTTTCATTTACCTCGACAGCTGAGGGACAATATCAGAAGCGTACTCGGAATTCATGAAAATCCAATACCTCACCAAAAGGAGAAACTCGAATAGCGTAAAACATGTTATACATGTCCTTCAAAAATCAAAAGAAAGACATAGGTACCACCTTTGTTTTGTATGTCATAAAGTTATATGCATAGAGTGTAGTTCTAAATTATGATCAAACTGCAGATAAAATTTGTGAATTTCAAACCTCGTGATTTTTGTGTTAGCGAAGTTTTATTGTTATTTTTCTTGATAAGTTACGATAAGTCATTTGTTACCTTGTAATTTTAATAATTATTTCGTTAAAATTTATTATTTTTCAAAAATTATACAAGGAAGTTGTAACATGTCCATTTTTTGGATGGAATGTGTACTTATGTCGAAATTATTTTTTTTTATATAGTAAAATATTTAGATTGATGATATTATGATTTTTCCTCCGACTGGTGACTTATCTCACATCATCTGTCTTATTAAAAATATATAATACTGAAATTGTATTGATTAGGCTAGAAATAAGAGCCCGGTCATGGTGACCGCACGACGTTGATAGTGTCAAGAAATTTTGATGTCGGTGGTTAAGGGTTAAACATTAAGGAATATCCAGAAGAAATCGCATTTAAATATCAAGAATGCAAATTCCATGGAAAGTTACCAGGAAGCAGTTATCGACCTCATGCATTCAATATACCATATCTAGGCCAAATAATATGCGAATTTTGCAGGTTCCAGCAACTCCGGAAGGCGGCCCATGGCGAAAACTGTGTGTCGTCACAAATAATATATAAGCTGTACTCATTTAATTTTCAACAACATTTTTTGTTCAAGTTTTGACGTTAATAAATTATTCTAACTCCACCGCGAGTTTTACTTGGTTTGTAGTGGATTTACAACCCTCTACTCACCACAACTCACTCACTACTACTTCCACGGAGTTACGAACCGTTGAAGAAAGTAGAAACATAGCTTTAGAGGATACCCTCCAAAGATACATGGTCCTTCGAGCCTTCAAAGCAAAACGAGCCCAGGGATAGACACAGGTCCACAATCACATACACACACACACACACACACACCACACACAATCAAGTCTTTACGTCCAGTCCTACTGAGAACAAATATCAGAAGCAAAGCAATATGGAGAAGCAGTACTGAGCCAACAAATCCCGATTCCATAGCAGATCATGAAAATGCACTCCAACATGAAGAAGGATTCCAAAAAAAGAATACGACAGAGTACTTGAAGAGGAAATCCCAGGAACTAGATGAACTATGGAACACATTCGAAGCAAACCACGATGAATTACAAGAGGGCCTACCAGAAACACACGAATACCACGTCAAGAAATTTTACGATCAAGCCGCTGCAATACACAATGATGCCATGGAACATCTGAACAAATGTCGCTTGGGAATAACCGCAGAAACACTCTCCGGAAAAGCAGGCACGATCCGAAACAAACTAGAACTTCAAATTTCGGAATTTCATAAACAACCAACCAAGATTTGGACCCAGTACGAAGTCAATCAAAAACCCTACCTCTTTCAGAGAGAAGCAGTCCAGACTCAATGGAAAATCATCTCGGAGTCCTTTCAAGAAATCCAATTAAATAATATTGACATGAGCCAAGATCCTCTGTTTCAAGAAACTTATTCAACTGTACATGACGAATACGAAGAAATTATGAAGAAATCGAAGAAGACGATGAACAACCAGATAGAACTTCACTACAAGGACGTCCCAACCTTCCAAAGTTGCCTACAGTATCAATACCAATATTTTATGGGAACTACAAAGCATGGCCAGCATTCAGAGACATATTCCTGCAACTCATACACTATAATAAATCAATTGGGGATGCTGAGAAAATCCAACATCTAAAATCCAACGTTCAAGGTGAAGCCGGTAAATTAATTCAATATCTTTCGAACACTGCAGCGAACTATGCAGGAGCATGGTCAATAATAATTCAGGGCGATATGAAAACCAAAGAATTTTATTTCGAAAATGCATGGATGCCATATTATCCCAGCACATCCTTCAGCAGGAATCAGTACAAGGACTTAAGCTACTTCACGACGACTTGACAAAGGAAAATCTGAACACAATCGAAAAACATGGGAATCAACGTTCAAGAATGGGGCCGATGATAACGCATCTCCTAGAATCCAAAATGGACCCTGAATCCCGCCGTGTGTATGAGACCACCTTAAAGGAACCAAAGGAAAAACAGAAGCTAGAAGATGTACTGTCTTTCATAGAACGACGATTCCAAGCGTTTAGAGGGAGGCAAACACCAACAAAAAATGGGAACCGATTAGAAAGCACCATCCTTTGAATCAAGGAAGTCATGGTCAGCTAACACAGCTCACCTACAACACGAATGCCCTTATGCCAAGCAGGTCATGCACTGCGAGCCTGTCAGAGCTACTTAGCCAATGACCGTGAAGGAAAGACTAGACTACATAATTCAAAGTAAAAGATGTCACATTGTATAAGACACATCGAACAAGTTCTTGTTTAGGCAAAGTTATGTTTTCAAATGCAGAAGTATCAAGTATACAACACTTCACATGTCTACTACTGGCAGCCAAAGTCGTGAACAAACAACAAGGGTAATCAATCAACTGGAGAGCTACAGCAACCCTTTTCGCGCACAACAGAGGACCCAATCCGAAGCGAACACAATTTACAAACGCAAAGGAACATCAGCAACAATGGACAAAATAGTTCCAATATGCAACTGGTACGAAACGAAACTATAGGGACGATCAACGGAAATAATGCCTTTATTACTACAGGAATAAAGAATCTCCGAAAAGGCAATTGCATTCGGTTGCACTGCTCGCTACGATACGTCAGAGTTAAATCAAGAAATGGGACACTACAAACAATACGATGTCTAATTGACCCAGGATCTGAAGCATCGTTCATATCAACGAACACGGTGCAGATACTCAAGTCACAGAAAACACGAACGAAGCACAAATCATTGGCATAGGTCAGTCTAAATCAGGGTCAATCGCAACACATGGTATTCTGCGAGGTCAGACCAACGTTCCAGAGTTCATTTATGATAAACGCAGCGTTGCATGTAAAGGTGTCCCAAAATTAACGCAAGATTTGAATTTGCCGCCATTTTGTGCATGAAGTGTTGGCAACCCTGAAAAAAGCAATTTGACAGCTAACAGTATAGGGTTATTAAAAATGGAGCGTTACACGATAGAACAACGTGTCTTCATTATAAAGAATATTTCAAAAATAGTGAAAGCTTGGCGGCTGCAGTTCGAAAATTTCATACAAAATATGGTCGGAATAGTGTTTTTAACTTCGTCAACTGTGAAGAGATTAAGGTATAAAAAATAAATAAAACACACTATTATTGTTATTAAAATCTTCGGCTATCGATTTCGGAATTATTCCCTCATCAGGCCAGATGAAAGTATACAAAATGTAGAACTGTATTATTTAGGCGAGAGTATGCAACTTACTGTCTTGAATTAAAATGAACAAAAACTGTTTAAAAAATTAAAAAGTGGTCCTCCTCTGTCAGAATTGTTAAATTTTTTTAAAAATCTAGTCAACCTTTACTACTAATATGTCTTTTTTGTGGGAATGTCAACTGAATATGAAACTATAGCTTTAGACACACATTTAAACGATACCGGACATCATATCACATTAGATAATCTGAAAATGCTTCATAAAGAAAATAATTACCATAAAATTATATTACTCGAACAACTAGAAATTTTAAAAAATAAAGACAACCAATTTTTACTTAATTATAATATAGAATTCGACAGAAGAAGCATTTTCAAACTCCTAGATTCCTAAAAAAAAACAATAAATATAAAATTCAAAAATTCCCGCCACCAATAGACCACATATATTAACATATTAGATATCACATTTCGCACATATCTATAGTTCCATATTCAGTTGACATTCCCACAAGAAAGACATATTAGTAGTAAAGGTTGACTAGATTTTTTAAAAAATTTCAACAATTCTGACAGAGGAGGACCACTTTTAATGTTTTTAAACAGTTTGTGTTCATTTTAATTCAAGACAGTAAGTTGCATACTCTCGCCTAAATAAATACATGTTCTACATTAGTATACTTTCAGCTGGCCTGATGATGGAATAATTCCGAAATCGATAGCCGAAGATTTTAATAAACAATAATAGTGTGTTTTATTTTATTTTTTATATCTTAATCTCGGAAGAACATACTATGGAAGAATTCATTTGTAAAATTGAAAAATTGGAGCTATCCAAAGTCTTCCAACACCTGAAATATACAATGAACAAAAGACATCGCATCAACAACCACATACAATTTCTCCAACAATGCAAAAGGAATAATGTCACACCGAAATTTCTGAACTTCAAAATACCATCTAATTACAACAAGAACCAAATACAGTCAACGCTACTTAGGAAAGAAATACGAAGACAATATAAACAATCAGGAATCGTCGACAGTAAACTCAAATTCTTTCACCATTACCTACAAAAATATCTACATACCATAGAATACCAGTTATTAATCGATAAAATAGAAGAAGATGTATTTTATTCAAACTGGGAAGCAGATAGAAGGAGAAGAACAAAACTCAGAAAACTGATCGAAGAAAAAGAAAAGAACACACCCAGGCAGAGACAATTAGGAAACCACCAAGTAAATTCGGATACACCAAACCCCATGAATTTTACACCAAATTCACGAACCTCTCAAAAATAACACTGAACGAAGAAGAAATGAGAGTGATGAACCTGGGACACAAATTCGCACCAGTTCCTAAAAAAATGGATGTTCACAAAACTGCAGTTGACCTTGAAGTTCAAATAAGAAAAAACCCAGACTACAAAAAAATTACTGATGCTTTGACAGAAGACCTTATACTTTATAAAAATGAAAAGGTAAGAGTATGCAACAAAAAACAATTTATTAACAATAAACAACTAACAACAACTATAACAACAATACGAGAGAAAATAAATGACAACTACCTTATTTTAACCAAAGCTGACAAAAACGCAGGACTAGTATTGTTAGAAAAGAATATGTACATCGAGAAAACACTCAACTTTTTCAACGAAAATAATATAATACAAAATAAGAATAACCCCTTACAAAAATATTCCACCAAAGTAAACAATACATTAAAAACAACTCTTCCAACATTAAAAAAATTCAACGAAACAATTCATACATTAAAAGAAAAGAACCCACAACTACCAAAAATGTACAGCACAATTAAACTTCACAAACCAGACAAGAGCATAAGACCAATAACATCGGCAATATCGTCCCCATGTCACAAAATCTCAAAATTTATTAACAATTTCTTTAGTAAAAAACTGGAATACAGATCAGATTATTCTATAAAACATTCTCTGGAATTGATAAAAGAAATACAATCCCTCGAATTAAAATCCGATAAAACATACATGATTTTATCCTTTGATATAGTCAACCTCTATACCAATATCCCAATTAATGAATCCATCAATTTACTTAGAGAACAATTAATAACACATCAAAACAACAATAACAGTTTAAATTTGGAACTGAGGATATAGAAAATAAAACAAAACTTGGTCAACTAATTACCGAACAAAACTTTTTCATATTTGACGAAAAAATATATATTATGAAAGACGGATTACCCATGGGCCTACCATCTAGCGGACTTATAGCGGATACTTATGTAGATCACGTAGGAAAACAAATAATGCTCCTACCACATAGCGAAAACATAGTAATCTGGAAAAGATACGTAGACGACATCTTTTGCATATGGTCAGGAACAAATACAGAACTTGAAGAATTCTACCAAGAAATCAACTCCAGATATAAAATTAAATTCACCATAGAACACGCTATAGCAAATTCACTGAATTTCTTAGATCTGAGCATAACACTAAAAGATGATAATGTTTTTCTTTTCGAAATCTACAGGAAGCCAACACAAACTAACACCATCATTCCCTTTAGCTCATACCACGCACCCACAATGTTTATATTTTACTATATTATACTATATTACTATATTATTGTTTATTTAATGTTTCACTTTATATTATTGGTCATTCAATGTTTTGCTTGTCTTTATATTTATATCACTCTCATGTTTTAGTATTATCAACTCATTATTAAACACAGATTTGCCTTTTTCATGAATGAGTTGTTTCAGAATCTATTTTTTGTTATATTTTTTCATAATTCAATGAAATAAATGAATTCGAGTATATCAGTTGTTTTATATTATCAGATTTCTTCCTAAAAATTATTAAATAGCGCATCCCCAGTAAATGTACAGTTCAGAACTCACAGGTTAACAGTTACCTGCCATTAATAAACGAAATAATTTTGGTAAATAAACTATAATACAGGGTCTCTATAAATGATTGTAACAACGCAGTGTGCTTTGGATTATGCAAACCACAGAATTCTGTGATCATCCTATGCTCTGATTGGTTAGAGATTGGTATTCTGTAATCCAAAGCCAAATGCGCTGTTACAATCATTTATAAAGACTCTGTACTTTAATCGAAATTATTAATCTTCAAATTTGTAGTTATTAAACTTATCACTAGCCATTATTAAGCATTAAGCCTGTCACCACTAAATATGTTCATGTTGCTATTAAGCAGATGTCCTCAACGTGATTAAATTACAAATCTGCGGTTATCAATCTGATTAGTTACCAGTATTATAAATTCTACCATTTTGTTAGAAGTTAGTTCTATTGCTACTATTGAAACTTTTACTTATAGCAGGTGAACATTGCCAGGTCAATCGTTTTATTCGTAGTTGTTATACTTTTTACTTATGACAATATGACATCAGTCACGAAATTTTTCATTCTGAGAATTTTTTAGCAAAAATTTGAATAAAACTTTATTAGTGCATCTATGGGAGATGATTACCTTCAGTAGGGTCCTGTAGCGGTCTTCGAAGAACAGAAGATCCGAAAAATCATCGCTTGGAAGGCCAAACTTGGTTTAAAACCACCCTCCTGGCCAAAGAGCAAATATTTGAGTATTTTGTGTTTGAATATTGAAGGCATTTCAAAGGACAAGAGTGATTATGTTTCTAAATTAGCCGAAGAACATGGTGTCGAGGTGGTGCTTCTCCAGGAAACGCATACGGAAACTGAAGAAAATCTTCGTGCGAGGGGATCTCTAAAAGGTTATGTTTTAATTGATTTTTTACTAAGTAGAATATATGGACTTGCTTGTTACGTTAAAAAATCATCAGTGTGTAATGTTCAGCTCATCCAAAAAGGTAACATTGAAGGAGTTTTTTTCATTGCTTTCAAATTTTGTGACATTTCTGTCATTAATATATATAAACCTCCGAATGATTTTGGCCCAGAAATTTCAACATCAATGTTTTCCACCCATGCATTTACTGCGGAGATTTCAATTCGCATCATGTCATGTGGGGGTATGATAATAATGATAGAAATGGTATAGCTCTTACAGATTGGATGGAAGACCAGGATTACTATTTAATTTTTGACGCGAAAGACAAACCTTCCTTTCATTCTTCGAGGTGGAATAGAGGCTATAATCCTGATCTGTGTTTCGTTTCCCGTGATACTTCTTATAAACCTATTCCAATAAAGCGTAAAATTATGGGGGATTTTCCACGCAGCCAACATAGGCCAATGTTGTTGACACTAGGTAATCCGATTGATTTCGTTCCATGTTTGAATAAACCCAGATGGAATTTCAAAAAAGCTAATTGGCTTAAATTTGCGAATAAAATTGATAGTGATATAAGATGGATTCCACCTTCCCATGATAATTACTCTAGATTCGTAGGTGTAATTAATGCTGCTGCGAAAAAGTTTATCCCTAGAGGTTTTCGTGAAGACTACACACCTGGCTGCTCACAAGAAACCCAAAATTTATATGAAGAATATCAGAATTCGCCAAATCGAGAAAATTGTGATAAACTTATGGATTCAATTAATGCCAGTCGAAAAGAGAAATGGAATAGTATAGTCACTAACATGAATTTTACACATTCTAGTAGGAGTTCATGGGATGTTTTAAGAAAATTAGGTGAAGCTACACCAATCACAACGTCATCCCCAAAAATTGATCCAAAATTGGTTGCTCGTCGTCTCCTTAACGTTTCTAATTCGGTCGAAATATCAAAATCGAAAATCAAAGATATGAAACACAAATTGCATAAATTCAGAAAATCAAACAAGGAATTAGATGAAATTTCTAGCCCGTTCAATATCGATGAATTAAAATCAGCGATTAAATGCACAAAATCCAGGAAAGCAGCGGGTTTCGATGGAATCTATCCAGAATTCATCAAACACTTGGGCAAACGAGCCTTATCCTGGTTACTTTCATTTTATAATAATATTTTGAATACTGGTAATTTTCCGACCGAATTTCGTAAATCGAAAGTCATAGCAATTTTAAAAAAAGGAAAGAATCCCTCCGATCCTAGTAGCTATCGACCTATTAGTTTATTGAGTGTTCCCTTCAAAATTTTAGAACGACTAATCCTTTTAAGAATTGAACCGAAATTAGATAATTCCTTACAAAATTGCCAAGGGGGCTTCAGAAAAAATAGAAATTGCTGCGATCAGGTTCTTAGTCTTACCACCTCTATTGAATTGGGTTTTAATAATAAATTAAAAACAGGTACAGCTTTTGTGGATTTGTCTGCAGCATATGATACTGTTTGGAAAGATGGTTTGATTTTTAAACTTTATATCTGAATATCATCTGAAATGTGGAAAAATGGTCAAATTGATAGAAAATATGCTGTCAGACAGAAGGTTCCGTGTTTTTGTCGACAAGAATAGTAGTAATTTCAAAACATTGAATAATGGTCTCCCACAGGGGTCAGTCTTATCACCTCTTCTTTTCAATTTATATTTGTGTGATATCCCCACAACTTCATCTGAAAAATTCATATACGCCGATGATATTGCTTTGGCTTACCATCATTCAAATTTTAAAACCATAGAAGATAATCTTTCTGCAGATTTAGAAATTCTGAAAAATTATTTCTTCGATTGGCGTTTATGTCCAAATACTAACAAAACCGAGGTCTCGTGTTTCCATTTGGATAATCATCAGAAATATAGAAAATTGAACGTACTTTTTGGTAATTCTTCTCTCAAACATAATTTCAATCCTAAATATCTAGGCGTTAAACTAGATTCTTCTCTTAATTTCAAAGCCCATTTGGATGATTTACGTATGAAGCTGAAAACAAGGAATAATATAATTCAAAAACTGGCAGGTACTTCATGGGGTGCGGACGCAAAAACTCTTCGTACGGCAGCTCTAGCCTTAGTGTACTCTACTGCCGAATATTGTTGCCCTGTTTGGCTCAATAGTGCACATGTACAAAAGATCGATTCACAATTAAATTTTTCCATGAGAATAGTAACTGGAACAATAAAATCAACACCAACTCCATGGTTACCAGTTCTTTCAAACATTACTCCTCCACATATCCGCAGGCAGGCCATTACTTCGAAAATTTGGAACAAATTCAATTCTTCGATAAATTCATATCCAATACTCTCCTATATTCCAGACAATAACATTCCTCGATTAAAATCACGAAAACCTTTTTGGTCAAATCATTTTCTGAACTCAAATGAAAGTGATAAAGCAATTTGGCAATCCGAGTGGAACTCATGTAATATATACAGAACAAAGATTTAATAACTGATCCCTCGAATAAAGTTCCTGGATTTGATCTTCCAAGGAAAATATGGACTGTTCTTAATCGTATAAGAACAGGTCATGGACGTTGCAATAGTATGCTTTTCAAATGGAATTCAGTTGAGAGTCCTAGTTGCGAATGCGGAGAAGCAGAGGAGACAATTGAACACCTGATAAATAATTGTTCCATATATAAATTTCAGGATGGCTTGAGAGCTATACATGAAATTACCGAGTCGTTTTTGAATTGGGTTGTTAATTTTAAATCGATTTAATAGAGTTTTAATCATTTAATTTTTCTGTTCCTTTTTCTGCTTTGATTTTTTCGTTTCAGATTCAGAATTCCTAAGGCATCCTGGAGAGGGTTATCGTTCATTTGGACTAAATAAAGAAGAAAACCTTCAATATTCTAATAGTTTTTAAGTGTTATTTTTGTTGAAACGGCGAGACAGGGTTTTTTCTACTGGGGTTTTTCCCTGAGCTCTGGTATCATACGAAAAAATAGTATGGTTCCCCGTTTTGCACCAACCTCAGTTAGGGATTTTTATTTTTGTTTTATGTATTGTATTATGTTAGCTCTTGATTTCAAAAGAATATATATATATAAATTCAATATATTAAATTTCATAGGCTCTTAACCAAATTCACTTAAATTAAAATGGGCTTTTACGAAGATATCGCCAACATATATGGACCTGAAACGACAAGATGGTTGAAAATGTGGAGTTCAAACAACACCAAACTTGCATCATCACGGAACAGACGAATATTTCTACTTGAATGTAAAAGACAACAAATGATACCTAAGCATATTACGTCAAACTTGAAAAATGTGATCGGACTACTTGATTGTGAAAATAAGATACTAAATAGCAAAATAAAAAACTTCAACGACAGAATAATCAGGAAAGTACTCAATTTGGAAATAAGCCAAGTAAATTCAAAAATAAATAAACTGGAAAAAAATATTGGAAAAATCGTAAATACGTTACAACACCTGCCAACCCAAATACTAATGGAATATGGTCGAAAAATGCACATCGCGTACAACAAAAGTTTTCATAAAATAAAAAGAAACAACTTGAAAAAAATTGAAGATCTCTGCAGACAAAAAGGCAATCCCATTCAAATACAAGATAAATGGCTGAAGAACTTAAGTAACAAACCTATTCCCGAAACAGTGAAAAATCTCTTATCGCTTGGATCCAAATTTAGTCTGCCAACAACAAAAAAGGACCTCAAAATTGAAAATATTATAGCTGACTTGGAGTATGTATTGTTAGCAGTACCTGATGACAGAAAAGACGTACTCAGAGCACAAGCCACAAATATAATAACAAACTTCACTCACAGTGATAACATGGAGGATTCAGTCATAAATAGATGGTACAGAGAGACGAAAACATTTTTGAGGGAAAATAAAGACCTTATTATACTAGACAGCGACAAGGGGGCAGTTACTGTGATAATGAATAGAATGGATTATGAAAACAAAATACAAGCAATACTGGAATCAAAGGACTTTAAAAAATTACCCCGAGACCCAACAACGACCATACAAAACACCTGTAATAAATTCATCACTACATTGTGCGATAAAGGATACATCACAGAACAACAAGCCAAAGCAATGAAGACATACAATTCGGTGTGTCCAAGAATATATGGCAACCCTAAAGTACACAAACAAGAAAACCCCTTAAGACCCATTATTTCGAGTACAAATAGTCCCATGTCAAAACTGGCACGATACATGGCGGATATCTTAAAGTCAGCATATGATAACAACAACGACTACTACATCAAAGACTCGTTCGAATTCGCTCAGCTCATCAATGATTTTCAATTACCCAACAACCATAAATTGGCATCATTCGACGTCGTTAATTTATTCGGAAATTTGGAAAAAACAACAATTCTGAACATTCTGAAAACTAAATGGGATAAAATACAACGATATACTCAAATGGACAAAGAATTATTTATGGAGATTATTTCATACCTACTCGAAAATAATTACTGTACTTTTCAGGGAAAATACTACAAACAAATATTTGGATGTGCGATGGGGTCAGAGCTAAGTCCTATACTTTCACTATACGTTATGGACGATTTGCTAGATAAATGTATAAAAAAAAGTCCAATGGATTCAAGTCCGGTGAACGGGCCGGCCACGAGATTGGACCAGAACGTCCGATCCATCTTCCGGGAAAAAATGTTATCAGAAAAAAAAATTTCCAAAGAAAATAATTTTTCCAGAAAAAATTTTTCCGGAGAAATTCCTCTGAAAATTTTTTTTTCTGGTAACATTTTTTCCCGGAAGATGGATCGGACGTTCTGGTCCAATCTCGTGGCCGGCCCGTTCACCGGACTTGAATCCATTGGACTTTATTACTGGGAAGCAGTTAACGAAAAAGTGTATTCAAAGGCAATCGAAAATAAATTTGAACTACGTCAGCTACAGTTAAACAAGTATTATACCATTTTGGAATCCTTACTAAATGCGCCAACTTTTGAAAAAACATGCCAAACCTACGTAGTACATTTTTTTTTCAATACAGTCAGTTGAAACTAGGCAATTGTTTATTTCGAATTTTTTTTCTGAGAAGTGAGCCCTATTTTTCTCAAACCTAGAGCAGCTGGTATCAAACTTTTGATTACAGTTTAGACAAGCATTATTCAAGGTTAAACAGCAAAGAAAACAGTTGGAAAAAGTTGTGTGGAATTTTGCGTGTTTTTTTAAATGCGCATTATTTTGAAATCATGCAACTTAGATTTTTTTTAATATTTTTCTGGCAACCAGCATTACTTGCCTTTTCACCCGGTTCCGGGTTGACGTCGAGTAATGGGACACCCTGTATACATATATTGTAATTTCAGAGGCCCTGAGGATGCAATAAACTGATTGCGAAAGCTCGGTCGAGAAAAAAGAGTATGCTTTAATTATAGTCCAGTGAGTCTCTTTGCCCTTAAACATTCAAATATATATATATATATACTTTTTACTTGTCCCAAATCGTATTAAATTTTTTTATTGCAGTTATTGAATTCTTGATAACGGTTAATGAACTTTTTTCTCAGTGCAGATATGAAATAATTACAAATTCTGTTCCAAATCCTGTAAAATTGGATAAGAAGATTTTCAATCTGGGTGACGTTCCTCATCCATTTAAAAATCTCAAATCTACAATGAGAAAAATGAGTCAAATAAACAGGATAATTGACATTCGAATCTTTGCGACACATAAACTGTTTCCATACTATAAATAAAAATGGAATAAAATCTGAGTACACGACACACTGAGAAAAATGGGTCAATTAAACTTTTTACCTGGGTAAAATTTAATTAGAGTAAGTATATTAGGACAATAGTGGCAAGTAAATTCGTTTACCTAAACTGACGATTGTATAGTTAATGGGCAAATTGTAACTGTTATTAAAGAGTATAATAACGGAACGACTCCAGATATACCTTTAATATCCAGAAATAGTGTGTTTAATTATCTCAAGAATACATTTTTAATAGATATGTCTTTAATAACTGCAAATAAGCTGTTACTTACAGCAACTAAAAAGATTGCAACCATAAGATTAATGATGAATTGAATAGTCTAATTCGGCAATATTCGGCATTTCCGATTTGCATCGGAGTCTGAAATAACGAATTTCATCTCACACTTGGCGTATGCGCATGCGGTTAACGAATTTGTGGTCTTTCTAATCTGCGTTCTGCATCTGCATGAGTGGCGAGTGCGTTAGTGCGTACATATTACGTGTGGATTTTCGATAGATACCGCCGGTTCGATATAATAAGGAAAGTTTTGTATAAAAGTGAAAATATTCTCCTGTGTTCAGTTGATGCGAATTCTCGGTAAGTGATTCAGTAATCAATATCTATAATTTATACTCAAATAAAACAATAAGACTACATAATATCCTAGCTCCGGTTTCATAATGATGGGTTTATACTGTGGGTCAATTTTGGCCCTTGCTCGATAATTTCATCAACAAAATCGGATATTCAATACAGTCTGTCTAACTGGATGTAATTGTGGTTTTTTAACGCAATGTTGAACTTTCAAAGAATCAAAATTGAATTAAAATGGCGGAATGACGCCACAAATTTTGTACCGGTCTTTCTACTCGGTACAAAGCATGTTATGTTCATTATGTATTTATTATATTAGTGAATCTCAGAGTTACTGTACACTTCTAATATTTACAACGGCCTCAAAGCCCTCAACAATTTTTTCTTTATAGTTATCATGGATGGAAACACATTCATGAAGACGTTAACAAATTGGGGTTTGGAGGCATATGTTGGGAGATTTATTGGTATGTAGGAAGTAGTTGTAGTTCTTTTTTTACTAACAACAGATTTTTGTCAGTTCCTTTTATATTTATATCCCGGTCATATTTCTGCTTTTACAATGGGGGAAGATATGCAACTTTCCAAATCTAGACATAAACTATTCATAATTGAACATAATATATAACATATATAGCTACTCATTGCTATTAATGAGCTGTATTTATGATCTTTGGAGTATTTACTTATTTACTTTCGCGATTTTTACGCGGTGATTTTTGGGAGCCTTCACTGTGTGATAAAGCATGTTAGGTACTATTTTCTCATAAACCTAATTCTCTTTTTAGATGAAGGCATAGATGACTCAAGTTTTATGTTGATTGATGACGACACAATCAACAAAATTTTTGAAAAGGCTGGACCCAAACTGATTTTCAAAAAAAAATTCAACGAGAATAAAGAAAATTTAGGATATAATTCAGATAAGAGTCTACAAGAAATCAACTCTGTGGTAATTATTATGAATGAAATTTTTCAATAAAAAAACTAGCCAAGTTTAAGATTATTTAGTTATTTTTTTTTCCAGAGAGTTGATGAAGGAAACGAGTCTCAAAAAGAAGCATTTTATTCTTACTCAATTTCCAATGTGCTTTCTCCAAGTTCTACATCTACATTGTCTACAACAAACGTTTTATCATATGAACCAGATGAAGAACTTCTATCTATTCTAGAGGATTCTGTTAGTTGTGGTAGCAGTAGTACTCCCAAAAGAGGAAGATTTGAATCTAAGTGCTCTATATTCTCAAAAAGTGTATGCATTATTTGTAAAATTGGTACTCATATAATAGCTGATTAATTTTTATTTTAGTCACTGGAGGAACTCTTGAGATCAAGCACAGATGGAAAGCTTGTTCTTCTCTACAGACGTAAATTATGTAATGATTTGAGGCAGAAACCCTGTGAAATCATTATCAATGAATTATTTTTTTTCAAGCAAGAGTTCCGAGTGAGTGATTTAACTTATCTAAAAGATTGCATGCTTGTTTATTGTGTTTGCTTTCCATAACATTCAATTTTTTAAGGATAAAGAGAAGTATATTTGAGAGAGCTGCTGAAGAGATTGTAGCCCTCTTTCCAAATGAGGAGAAAGGAACATATTATATTCCATATTCCTCATTTGGTAAAACAGGCGTTCGCCAAGCTGCAAGAGGAAAATTATGGTCCAAATATATCAATGTCAAAGCAGCTCTAAGGTTGGCAAATAAAAGTTTAATTGTGAAGGAATTACCAAGCTCCTCTTGCCATCTGTACCATCTGTACCTACAGACCCTGAAATTAGTACTGCACTATCATTTTTGAGAGCAGGCATAGAGCCTAAAGTAAAAGTGATAAGTGCTTGGGAAAGTACTGTTAAAGTCAGAGTAAAACAGTACTCTGACCCTCAATCAGATAATCCATTTGAAATATTTCCTTGCCTAACAAGCCCATATGGATTGGAACTGGTGAGTTTGAATTTCCTATTCATTCATTTCAAAATGTGTTATCACAATTTGACCATAAGGGTCTATTCTCACTAAGCCGGGACGTGAGGTAACGTCCTTTTTTTTAAGACGTCCGATTGGTCTAGAGTCTAGTAAAACATGTAAGTATATTCAGTTAATGGAGTGCTATTTTTGTTTCAGCTGGAATCTGATTTCAATTACTTATATCCCGAAAAAATAGACGCGATATATTTAAATTAGGACAAAATAACTACTGCTATATTAGAAGAAGTGAAGGAAAGAAAAATAGAATTGATTCCTTCAAAAGGTAAGATGATCCTTCTTTTTGAATGAACCATTACTCACTGTTTCATCATTTCAGACAAAAGTACACAGGCATTTCTGACACTTCCTTTTTTATTCTCCCCAGTAACATTGTAAGTAGTAAGGATGCCGCAAAAAACTGGAGACCGACTTGAGTGGAAGTCCAAAACAGTTTTTTCTTTCAAGTCAAAGTAAGTACATATTCATTATATGCCAACTTGTTATCAAATTCAAATAATAAAATAGCAAAAATGAGTAAACACAGAAATATATCATGTTTTGCTATTACATATTTTCGCCCCAAAAATATTGGGAAGATTAACATAATTTTTTTGAAAGAACATTTTTTTAACATTGAACTCAATAGATTGTATAAACAGCTCGATTTGATCCCATTTGAATTAGTTCTTTACCTCTCTTCGCGGTATAAAATAAAATAGCAATCATTCAAACAAATAACGTGATTATTTTTTAATTTGATCAAAAAAAACTTTTCAACTTCCATATTTTTTTTCAGACCACTGATGAAATTGATGACATTCGTGAAAGAAGAAAGTTAATCTTGGAACGATTTGGTATACCATTGCAACCATTCTCTACATATGTAGAAGAAGAAAACATTTATGTTATTTCAATCAATGGAAATCGTTTCAAGTGTGAATCTTGTGTAAGAACAATTGAACTTCTCTTCAAAGCAATTCATGCCCTGAATTTGGAATATGCTGCTGAGTCGAAGCACATATGGCAATTCATAGAAGAAATGTTATTTCAAATGCCAGTTATAGGTAGGAATAGCAGTACTTCAGCTGTAATTGGGGACATAAAATTTCACCTTAATAAGTAAGTTGATGTTTATGTTTAATTAGATAAAATGCCTTGCTGCTCATTCTGTTCCAACAGTTATTATGATATTAAATCGCTTGTGTCCCACTTCAAACATTTTCACAATTTATCTAATGTATCCAGATTCAAATGCTCAGAGCAAGGATGCTGTAGAGTTTTCACAAATTTAAATTCATTCAAAAAACATTTAAGAACTCACATTATCAGTACTGAAAATAATATCCAAAGCTCTACTCTGTTGCCCATAATAGAAGAAAATGAGACGCCTTTCTTTGAATCAGTTAATTTCCATCATAAATACCCTGAAATGAAAACATTAACAGTAAACAGTTTGGCAGTGAATCGATATTATTCCTTCAGACACCAAAGATTTGATGTCATATAGATTTAAGTTGAAAAATGTATTTTATATTTTACTATATATTATTGTTTATTCAATGTTTCACTTTATATTATTGTTTATCCAATTTTTTGCTTGTCTTCATATTTATATCACTCTCATGTTTTAGTATAATCAACTTATTATTAAATACAGATTTGCCTTTTTCATAAATGAGTTGTTTCAGAATCTATTTTTTGTTATTTTTGTTCATAATTCAATGAAATAAATGAATTCGAGTATATCAGTTATTTTATATTATCAGATTTCTTCCTAAAAATTATTAAATAGCGCATCCCCCGTAAATGTACAGTTCAGAACTCACAGGTTAACAGTTACCTGCTATTAATAAACGAAATAAGTGTGGTAAATAAACTACTTTAAATTTAAATTCATTCAAAAAACATTTAAGAACTCACATTATGAGTACTGAAAATAATATCCCAAGCTCTACTCTGTTGCCCATAATAGAAGAAAATGAGACGCCTTTCTTTGAATCAGTTAATTTCCATCATAAATACCCTGAAACTAAATCTAGTGACATTGGTAGACTTCAACTATGTGAAAACAGTGTTACTGTTGCCTATGAAAAGTTTGATGAATTCCAAAAAGTTCTTAAAACTAATGCTGGTGATTTGGTTTCAAAATTTTATTCAGATTCATCATTAAATAGAAAAAATGTTCAAACCATTGTTGATTCCTTTAATGTCTTGCTGAAAAAACCAATAGAAATATTTGAAAGTGAACTGCTATAGTACATGACAAAATAGATGAAGAACAATCAGTTCTCCTGTCTAAATATTTTTCAGAATTCAAGGGAATATTCACAGATTTACGTACAGATTATTTGAGAAGTAAATTCTTAGCTAAATCTTCTTTGATAAGTCCGATAGAATTCGTTGTAGGGCATCGTCTTGATACCATTAAGATGGGTAAGGGTTATTCAAAATCTTACACTGCACAGTTCATACCATTGGGAAAAGTTTTGCAAAAGTTTTTAGAATTGCCATCAGTTTTAACAGAAATTGAAAGGTACACCAATGAAATTAAAAAAAAATCATAATATCATACAAACAGATTTCTGGAAAAATAAAATATCAAGTAGCTTGAAAGAAGTCGACATGGTATTACCCCTTTTTATATACTTTGATGAATATGAGAGTGGCAACCCCTTAGGATCACACTCAGGAATCCATAAAATTGGCGCCGTTTATTTTTCTGTCCCTTGCATTCCACCACAGTTCAGATCCCATCTTGAAAATATATTTCTTGGTCAACTTTTTCATAGCTCTGACTTGAAGGAATTTGGAAATAGAATTATTTTTTCGAAACTTATTGATGAACTCATCGACAATATAATGGCATTATCTTAAAAAAACGTAGAAAATAAAAAAAATCGTTTCTGTCTAGCACTTTGTTTGGGAGACAATTTGGGATTGAATACATTACTTGGTTTCACTGAAAGCTTTCGAGCAAATTTTTTTGTAGGTTTTGCAAAAGTAATAGAAGTGAGACAGAGGAAGATATGTATCAAAAAATCAATTTATTACGGGATAAAAAAAATTATTGTTCAGATTTGAAAAAAAATGATCTTTCAATTACTGGAATAAAAGAAGAGTGTGTCTTTAATAGAATCCCTGGGTTTCATGTCACTGAAAATTGGGCAGTTGATATAGCTCATGATATATTCGAAGGAGTTGCTCTTTTTGATATTTCAGAGCTTTTTTATCATTTTGTTTTCAAAGAAAAATTTTTAACTCCAGATGATTTTAATAACGCTTTGAAATATTTCGATTTTGGAAGGCAAAATATAAATAAACCACCTTTAATCAGTATTGATAATTTGAAAAAAAAAATTCAATATGTCATGTGCAGAAACAAAAAGTCTTGTATTATATTTTGGATTGATGTTTGGTAAGTTTGTGCCTGAGGGAAATGAATATTGGAATGTATATATATTGTTAAGGCAAATTTTAGATATTGTGTTATCTGAATCTGTCTCACTCGAACAAGCTGAATTATTGACACATTATATTGCAGAACATCATTCTGCATATAAAATGCTATTTCAACTTCCTTTGAAACCAAAACACCATCATTTAGTACATTATCCATATTTAATGCAAAAAGTTGGGCCTCTCAGAGATTTATCTACTTTACGTTATGAATCTAAACATCAAGAACTGAAAAAGTCGGCAAATGTTATTATAGCATCAAGAGTAAATATTACACAATCCTTAGCAAAAAAAAATCAGCTAAAATTAAGTAGTCGGTTTAGGATGTCATCTGGTTTCACTTCTGTTTTGAAAATTGATGCTGTAAAACATGGTGTTTTAGAGAATGTTTTGAGTACTATTCCCAATTTTCATGATATCCTTTCCCAAAGTGATTATTATGACTTAGATACATTCAATGAAGCATATTTTTGTAAAAAAGTTATAATGAATAGCATGACCTACAAAATTGGTGATGTTATCATGATAAATAAACTGAATCTTCCAACGTTTGGAAGTATTCTACATTTATTGGTGAATAAAAATAATGATATTTGTTTCATATACGAAAAAATTATTTCCTCTTCCTTAAAAAAAACATTTCCATGCATATGAAGTCCAGTTCACAAATGAAATCAAATGAAATTGGAGCCATTTTAAATATCGATATTGTATTTAATGAACATGTAGTCTTGAATAAACTAGGTCATAAGACATACATAACTTTTTTTTAAACTTGCTTGTTTATATCATTTCAGAAAGACAAATTTGTATGAAGTTACACAGAAACAAATATAACATTAACAGTAAACAGTTTGGCAGTGAATCGATATTATTCCTTCAGACCCCAATGAGACATTTCTGTAGAAATATAAAAATTTTCTTTAGATATTATGTTTTCATACAAACATTATTTGCAACAAGGCATTTTTCCTGATATAATTCATCTGAAGTTTATTATTGCGGGTTTCACTATTGTTTCATGCACAAGAAGTTTGTTATTTTGTTGATTAGTTGTATTAATAATTTTTCATATACAAGACGTTTGATTATTCTCAAATATCGAAAAAGAGTTATTGTTAGGTTGTTACATTTGTTGTTATGTTGACTGGTGATATATTTGAACTACAATACCAAAGATTTGATGTCATATAGATTTAAGTTGAAAAATGTATTTCATATTTTACTATATATTATTTTTTATTCAATGTTTCACTTTATATTATTGTTTATTCAATTTTTTGCTTGTCTTCATATTTATATCACTCTCATGTTTCAGTATAATCAACTTATTATTAAATACAGATTTGCCTTTTTCATAAATGAGTTGTTTCAGAATCTATTTTTTGTTATATTTTTGTTCATAATTCAATGAAATAAATGAATTCGAGTATATCAGTTATTTTATATTATCAGATTTCTTCCTAAAAATTATTAAATAGCGCATCCCCCGTAAATGTACAGTTCAGAACTCACAGGTTAACAGTTACCTGCTATTAATAAACGAAATAAGTGTGGTAAATAAACTACTTTAATCAAAATTATTAATCTTAAAATTTGCAGTTATTAAACTTATCACTAGCCATTATTTAAGCATTAAGCCTGTCACCACTAAATATTGTTTATGTTGCTATTAAGCAGATGTCCTCAACGTGATTAAATTACAAATCTGCGGTTATCAATCTATTTAGTTACCATTATTAAATAATTCTACCATTTTGTTAGAAGTAAGTTCTATTGCTACTATTAAACCTTTTACTTATAGCAGGTGAACATTGCCAGGTAAATCGTTTTATTTGTAGTTATTATACTTTTTACTTGTCCCATATCGTATTAAATTTTTTTATTGCAGTTATTGAATTCTTAATAACGGTTAATGAACATTTTTCTCAGTGCAATAATTATGGTAAATGATCGACTTTAAATAGCTCAATAATCCAAATTTAGTCAAGCCAGATAAAATGTTTAGTTAGAACGTAAGCAAATGACCGTTTCATTCGCAATACATAAAAAATTTGCGTACCCCAAGTAATTTGACCATTAACAAAAAACGTTATTAAAATAGATAAATTGATTATTTGCGGTACACAAAACATAAGTTTCATCCATATAACATTTTCAGTCAATTAATAAATTCATCCACAACAAGAGAATTATTCACGAAAACGATCGAAAATCATTGATTGCGGATTGCGGCAGGATATCGTGCACTTTGTATCTCTGGATCTCTGCCTCTACGTGAAATTTGAATCATTTGAATTTGCAACTGCCGTTTGCAGTCGTCGTCGTCAGCCAGTTGGTCTGTTCTGTTGGTCATTAGTAGGGTGACCAGACGTCCGTCATTGTGACGGACAGTCTGTCAATCGTACAAGGAGTCCGTCATTGATAAGCGTCCGTCAAAATCATGAATTGAATTTAACTGTTAAAATCTGAGGAAATCCAACAGCATCCAGAAACGCTAAACATCGGGTATCTAAATTATTATCGAATCTCAATAATAAATGGTAACATTTATCCTTTGTAAAAGCCCTAAAACCTAAAACGCAACTTGTAACACTTTTCGTCAATTTAAGAATTGTACGTAGCACTGTTACGGCGTAACACAAGCTCTGAAATGTATCATTGTATCAAAAATGTTACAATAGGGATGTTGACTCATGCTACGAATTCATATAAATTGAGGTTTTCCTCATAGGATGAAGTTTTTGCAATCCCAAAAAACCATTTAAGTGACCTTATTATTCTTGTTGAATTAAATGAAGCTGATTTAATTTATGTTATTTATTATCAACTATCACGTGACCTCGAACGCCAATCAGAGGTAGTTGACGTCACTATCCAATATTGTCATTGCAAATTCGAATGTTCTGTGCTCAGATCAACAAGATACATTCATAGTGTTTTGTCGATCTGAGGTTCTGTGATTCGAACCATAGTAAATATATAGTCTATCTTATCTATGATTCGAACTTACGAAGTTGAAAGCTGAAAGAGAAGAGAATAATTCGATTATTTGTTACAAGAACGATAATCTACAATTTTCTTTATAATGGAGACAGGATTCATCAAGAAGGGTAATAGTAGTAACTTACGAAAGATTGATTCCCTAATGGTCGCAAGTTTCTTTACTGAAAACAAGGATTTTTGTGCAGCAGAGCTTAGAAACGTGAAAATGTCTTTGTGAGTATCAAACTTTCAACTCATATTCATTATTAGATACAAATAAAAGAAACACTTCATACAGCATTTATAGACCGACGTATTCATTTTGAAGGCTTAGATTGAACTTTTTCACAAGGAATCAGGCAAAATCAGTTCGCTTTGACAGAAGTCGAAGTTTGTTTATCGGATATTGACGTAATCATCATAACGTGACAAAATTGAGCATTTCCGCGGGAATTTTGAGTTCTCTTTTCATTTACGTATTTTTTATTGGCAATTACTATATTTTTAAGAAAAAAGTAATTTTTTCGTGTTTGTATAGGGTTTATCTTTAAAATAAAATAAATTCCAAAAAATAGTCAACATCCCTATTGTAACACCTGGAACATCAACGAGTCAAGTGCGTTTCATTCGAAACCTCTTCGGAACTTGAAGTAAGGCGATGATTCACAAATTCATTTAGGGTAGGTCTTGTCGCGAATTTTCGTTCCGTACATCGGGTATTTCACCGAAAGCGCGTAAGGTCAGGTGTTCTATCTGGAAACTGGAAACCTTTTCCTAGCCTAGGTCAGTCTTCTCCGTACGTTTAAACGGGTACGAGCGTCATTAGGCAAATAAAAATTAAATATTTTCGACAATCTTGTGGAAATCATTGTAGTGTGTAGTTTGTAGTTAACATTTTTGAGATTATCCGCGATGGCTTCAAGAAAACGAACGTGCAAATTTAATGACGATCTTTCAAAAGAATTTCCGTTCATCAAAAAAAACAAAACTGGATTCTGAAGTCCAATGTACAAAGTGTTTGGGTCAATTTACCATTGCGTTTGGAGGAAGAAGAGATATTGTGCGGCATGTTTCAAGTGATAAGCATAAAAAAATGGTGTAGTGCACAACCATAGCTTCAGGTTGATGGACTGTACCTCAAAACTTATACAAAAAGTTTTTCAGAGTAAATTTTCATGTGCTCGTACTAAAACTGAAGCAATAATAAAAAAGTGCTCGCACCATTTATAATGGAAGAATTAGTCGAAGAATTGAGAACTGCCAAATTCGTGACCATATTTTCTGATGCTTCAAATCATAAGGATTTAAAAATCTTTCCAACGATAATTCGTTATTTTAATTCTAAAAGAGGTGTTTGAGTGAAATTGATAGACGTTTCTTCTCTTTCGGGAGAAACTTCGGATTTAATTGTCAAGTTGTTAGAAGAAATCATAAATAAAAATGATTTAAAGTCGAAAGTCGTAGCAATTTGTGCGGACAATGCAAACATCAACTTCGGAGGACTAGCAAGAAAAGGGTCAAATAATGTTTTCAAAAAGTTGAGCGAGTCCCTATCAAGAAAATTGATTGGTGTAGGATGTGGTGCGCACATTGTCCATAACACCATACAAATGGCGGCAGATTTACTACCGGTCGAAATAGAAAGTATCGTCAACAAAATATACAGTCACTTTCATATTTACACAGCGAGAGTTGAGAGTTTGAGAGAGTTTTGCAATGAAGCTGGCATAAGATACCAAAAAATTTTGAGTAGTAGCAAAACTAGATGGTTAGCCCTAATGCCTGCAGTTGAAAGGATTCTGAAACTTTTTGAGCCTTTGAAGTCCTATTTTCTTTCTCTAGAAAAATGCCCAGTCCTAATAAAAACCTTTTTTGAAAATGAAACCTCAGAAATATGGCTTAAATTTATTCATTTACAAACAGTGCTGTTTGACGAAGCAATAAAAAATATCGAGGGCGAAAAAAATACAATGATGGAAGTATCACAAGAAATTCATAAACTCATCGAAAAACTGAAGGCCCGATTGAAGGTAACATTTTTACCTTTAATCATAAAGCACGATCTATCCCAACTGATTGAAAATGGTACAGTTACCAGAGAATGGTTTTTCTCACATGTGAAATATTCTACACCAATTGTATTGAATATTTACAAGAATGGTGTCGTCCGTTCGAGGAGATTAATTGCTTGAATTGGGTTCACCTCAAAAAGGTTTTTACGTGGAAGAAGTCGAGCGCTCAACCGAATTCATATGTGAACGATTCGACGTTAAAATTGAGGATAATATTCTTTTTGATGAAGTAACAATGATTAAAAATTACTGCACCGAAGAAAAACTAATGGAGTGGCAGCAACAAAATATAAACTCAGACTTGAGATGGGTAGAAATTTTTGAGTATTTTCAGAAAGAAAGTAGTAGCCTTTCAGAAATTATTAGTATTATTGGATTGGCCTACTGTCTACTTGGGACCAATGCTGCTACGGAAAGAATATTTTCTATAATAAACAATATGTGGACAAGTGAAAAATCCCATGCTCCTGTGAGGAATTTCACGAAAAAATTAAAAATAATATAGAACTATTGAAAAAGGTGCACTCAGCACAAAAATATGTTTAAAAGTATCGATTTTAGTAATCACAATGTTTTTGTCTTGTTATTGTATAAATATTATTATTTTCTTCTTGGTTTTTTCTGTGTTTTAATGAATTTTAGTTTTCATTGTTGTTGTTATTGTCGAAAAGTAATTATATTCTTTGTTTTTTGTGTTTAAGAATGAAATTTAATTTTTCAGTGTTCAATTATATCTTGCATTATTTGCGGACGCATAAAAAATAGGCATCAACCACCGAAATAAATAACCATAATTGATGACCTTTTTTTTGGTGTCCGTCTTGAATCGTGAATTTCGAATTTTATTGAATAACGTTCAAAAATACTGTTTGAGGCATGAAATGTTTCGGTGACAACAAAACTGGTTTTCGAAAGCAATCGATTGGTATTACAAAATTGATAGGGTTGCCCATTTGAAAAAAAGTGAGATTCTAGTTTTATTTAGGCTTACTTTTGGGGGCCTTTTTCAGACACCCTCTTATAATATTTCCTCATAAGTTATACAAAAACAGTATCAGCGTACTTTCCTTTGTTCCACTTTGTGCCAAAAAAAATTTTTGTAATGAGATTTTGAATATATGGACACATTTGTGACAACCTTTTTGTTCAAAAAATGATAATCAGCTATAATTCTAGAACCGTTGAGTGGTTGCACATATCATACTCAAAAAATCAGTATAGATTGACGAAGAATTCGGATATGTATAAATATACAGAGTGTTGCATTGAAATAACGAAGTTACATTCGTTTCCGGTGAAACCGGAAGTAGATTCCTCTTGAAAATATTTTACAATTAAGTTCATGTACTCCAAAACGAAATCCAAAATCTTGAATCTGTAGTACATTCCTTCATCGAAACGTCTAATGAAACACTTAAAAAAAATCACCCTGTATATATAAATATATTCTTTCAGGAAGAAATTCATTTGGATTGTAAGGAACAAGTTTAAGGAATTGGACTTTATTTTTTCATAAAAAACTGCTGCGAATGTAATAATAAACACCAGTCCAATTCTGATCCTCATATACAGGGTGTTTTCATCATAAACTGGACAAACATATATTTTCGTGTAGAGGACATCGGGAGAATCATTTTTGCCTTATACAATATATCCCGTTTTCGAAGCATAAGCGAGATACAGCGTGTCAAACGTCATTTTGAGCAGATTCTTATGAGTGTGGCCAGTTTGGTATAACACTTAAAGTAACGGTTTTTAGTCAATCTCAGTATTTTTAGGTCCTCTATTCAGAAAAGTAGACGAACTCCGAAAAAAAATTACAAAATGGAGAAGACCTGCAATGTTCCAAATTTTTTTTTGCGTTTGTCAAATTGACTTTTATTATCTGAATGAACACAATTTTCTAAGAATTTCTGTGAAACATTTTTTCAAAAATCGAACACAAATTTTTTTTACATGTCTACAGCGATGAAAAAATTTCACTCGAAATGGATGAAAATTTTGTACGATTGTACTTCTTGAATTATCAATCACGAATATGAAAACAGAATTGTAAAATATCGAACGGTTTCGTTCCTACAGTCATTCAAATGTTCGTTCAGACCTCTGAAATAATGAAAAAAAAATTGTTTGAGTTCTAGAATAAAAATAAATGAATTATTGGAATGTCCAAACATTCAAGATGAATTATATTCGAAAAAAATCAGTGAACTTAGTTGGGACACGAACCGACGTAGGTATTGAATAGGGAAATGGCGCTGTTCTAGGGATAATAATATTCGTTGCCAGGCAACGGTATTTCGTAGTTCATAGTGTTGGACTGGCATTTGAATTTCAGTGAATATAATTTAGCCAGTAGTCAAACTCTCTGAACTACGAACTACCATTGCCTGGCAACGAATATTATATCCTTAGAACAGTGGCATTTCCCTATTTAATACCTACGTCGGTTCGTGTCCCAACTAAGTTTCACTGATTTTTTTTGTATAATTCATCTTGAATGTTTGGACATTCCAATAATTCATTTATTTTTATTCTAGAACTCAAAAATTTTTTTTTCATTATTTCAGAGGTCTGAACGAAACATTTGATGACTGTAGAAACGAACCGTTCGATATTTTACAATTCTGTTTTCATATTCGTGATTGATAATTCAAGAAGTACATCCATTTCGAGTGAAATTTTTTCATCGCTGTAGACATGTAAAAAAAAATTGTGTTCGATTTTTGAAAAATGTTTTCACAGAAATTCTTAGAAATTGTGTTCATTCAGATAATAAAAGTCAATTTGACAACCGCAAAAAAAAATTGGAACATTGCAGGTCTTCCGCCATTTTGTAAAATTTTTTTCGGAGTTCGTCTACTTTTCTGAATAGAGGACCAAAAATACTGAGATTTGACTAAAAACGTTACTTTAAGTGTTATACATAACTGACCACACTCATCAGAATCTTGCTCAAAAATGACGTTTGACACCTGTATCTCGCTTATGCTTCGAAAACGGGATATATTGAATAAGGCAAAAATGATTCTTCCGATGTCCTCTACACGAAAATATATGTTTGTCCAGTTTATGATGAAACACCCTGTATATTGCCATCTCCTGCCACGAAAACAAACACACTACAAGTCCCATTTCTTGACCCATGCAATTCTTATCTCTGAAAATTCTATATGATAACAAATTATTAGCCAACATAAAATAGATAGTAGTACCTTGAATATACTGATCGGGCCTTGAATTCCCATTTAATTCCATGCTGGGTTATTTACTGGAGAAAGGAACATTCAAAAATACTTCTGAGACTTGTTCTAGTAGATGACCTTGTAGGTGAATAATGGGTAGGCTTTTGACGCTGTTACTTAGAGTAACAGCGTCTCTGCTTCATACGATTGATTGTTGAATCTTCTGGAACAACTTTCCCATCCACATTTCCACAGTATTACAAGGTAGGTATTTATTGTAGGTGTCCCTACAAATATTGGTCTTCTTCAATCAGAAAACCTTGCCCTTTCATATATTTAGCCTTGGATTTTTGCAATATATGACTCCTCCCAAGTGCATGGTCCATTTGTTTTATTGAATGAATCTCCTTCATTAAAATAAAATGCTAGCAATGCAATTACCCACTTTTCCCTCATTGTCGAGCTAGAAATCCTGGATATAATGAAAAAAATAAAATTGTTAGAAGTTTATCTCATTACTTTAGGAGGATGAAACCAGAGCGCTCTAAATATTATAAACATGTCATGCTTATTTTAGAGCTTGTCCTTTTTTAATTGTCCCTAGAGAAATGATTGTAGTTCATCTTTAAAAACCCAAAAGATGTTTCCACACATTGGTTTGAGAAGCAATAACAGGGTACACGATGATGGAAGGTAATGATGTGAAATTGATAGATTCTTTTCTTCAATAAAAAACACACTTTGACTTTCAGCGAAACCCTCATTTATGAACAACCTGACATCATGGATACTGAGGATGCTTCGATTGCAGCACCAACAACACAAAATAGTCGTAAGCATTTTCTCCACTATATGAATATCATAAATGTAATGAAAACTCTATATAATCAGTTCAATCAATTTTCATAGAATGGACTGAAGGGGAAACTCGTTTTTTATTATGGCGTTACGAGAATTATGCATCAAAGTGGGACCCATGAAAACATTCAAGACAAAAAAATATGTGGAATAGAATTGCTTCGGATATTAATGACTGATATAGGATTGAAAGAAGTGGTATACAAGTGGAGAACAGTATAAACGATTATGAAAGGAAAAAAATTGCTGTAGATAATAATACCCGTCTGGTGCTTCCAGAATGTAAGAACCGTTCGAACAAGAAACAGCTCGAATAGGTGATTGAAAGTTTTGAAAAATACCAAGACACACCCAAAATGATTCTTCTTCTAGTCGCCTGTAGCAACACCAAGAAAAAATAAATGGAGACTTCAACTCCTAGGCAAAAATCTATCCAATATATACTATTGAAATTCATCACCAAAGAGAAGAATCCCGTGAGAGAAGGCACAAAAATGGAATAAATCAAAGCAATAATTGAAAAGAAATAGTGAAATCGTGTCATTTTCTATTTCAATAGTTAAATACATGTTAGAATCTTTTTTTGTTATTGAAATTTTTTGTTTATGATGAATAAATAGAAAACGTCAGAACTTTTATTATGATGTATTACATCTAAATTGGGCTGATAAACTTCTTCTTATATCAATAAATTATTTTTGAAGTAATTAAATTCAGATGATTCATTGAATAAAACGGTTGTCATTTAATTTTAGTCGTAATAATTTTGAAGTAAGAAAGTGTTGATGTATTATTGGCAACAATGATGCAATTTGATATATTGGTAGTATGTACGTCTATGGTCCTCTTATGTCAGTCATAGAAATAGTAGCAGAGTAGTTATGTTGTAAGATGAACGTGTTGCAAAAGTTTAAGTTTCTTTTATAGTTAATCTTTTCAGAAATACTGATATAGATCCGCCGTTTCAGCAGAAATGGTGGCGGAGTTTTTTGTAAATTTGAAAGAAACTATTCAGGGCGTTGAGCCAACGCATATTCAATTACGATGACACAAACCTGTCGGACAATCCAGGAGTAAAAAAATGTTTATTCAAACGCGGAGTAAATATCCCGAAAGAATCAGAGATTTTTCAAAAAGTGCCATATCCATTACGTTTTGTGGAAATGCAATGGGTCAAATGTTACCCGCATATGTAGTTTACAAGTCGGAGCATTTGTGGACAACATGCACTGAGAAAACGAAATATAAAGTTTTCTTTGCAGAGAAGGTTTCAGCGATCGCATCATACTCTATATTTGTCTCAGCAAATACGTTCTGATGCCGTTGAAAAGACCATTTTACAGATGCCACTTAGCTGTGGAAGCAAAAGGACTCTCCAAGTATAAAATATAACGCTTGCAGTAGCAGGATACAGAATAATTTTCAGCTATCGCCTCAAAGTAAATCCACAGATGATGCTTTTCAGTAAATTATCTGCTGTTATTACAGTGCACTCTGATGGCGTGATGGAGTTCTTAGTTCTCTGTCTTGGTTCTTGTACTTCTTGTCGCTCTTATGCGAAACTTCGTGTCTTCGATGATCATCGGTAACTCGCGAATAAAATTGGCGCCTTTTTAAGGAAGCGTCGGGCGTTGGTCAGACGGGTCAGCGGCAGTTGGCAATTGGAATTTGGTATTGGGTGTGTGTTAACTGTGTTATATTGTCCATTTGGAAGTTTTTTGGTTTTTTTTAATGGAGTATTTGAATTACTTAAAAGAATGGGGATTACAGGATTATGAAGAAATATTTCAGAGTAAGTATTTGCTTCTTATCCTATGTTGAAATACTGTACAAATGCAAACATCGCCAGTTCACAAAATCGCTACAGAAGATTACCATGAACCGTAGAAAATGGCGGGTACTAAAGTGGTGCATGTGCATGTAACTTGTATCGGTTTTTTCACTTTTCTCTCAATTTGTTATAGATGAAGGAATAACGGACTAAAGCTTTGAGCTGTTAGATGAAACTGGAATCAACGACCTGATCAAAAAAGTAGGTCCTAGATTAATTTTCAAAAAGAAGTTTCAAGAACATAAGAATAACAAAATTGGTGTAAGTGAATTCTAAAATTAATCAAAAATATAGCTAATGGAAATGTCGTTAACATTTTAGTTTATTGAATCAGTTTCAAATTGTTGCACTGAAACTTTAGATACTTCTGGAATCTATACATATACAGGGTGTCCTGAAAACAATGGATAAGCCTGCAACTATAGATAGACACTGTCGTGGTCTAACTTATTCCAAATTTGACCTTAATGAAAATTCCACGGTTTTCCGAGATATCCATGGTTTTCTTATTTTTAGAAAATTTCCAAGTGCGACTAGTTTTTCTAGCGCCATTTCTACAAATGGAAAGGTATTTCGATATGGTTTTTTTCAATTTCACATGAGATAGTTCAGCTATCGGAAACAAAGACTTAAATTTCATCAAACTAGTGTAAAAAGTTAGAAACTCGTGAATTACAAAGAAAATTGAAAACTAAATGAAATTTTCTTCAAGTTTGATAAGCTACAGTGTAAAAAAATTTAGAACGCCCCGGTAGACATCATCTTAAAAACTTGCCGCAGTTATTGCAAATTCCAAAAAGGTAATCATAAGCCTAGGCATTCTGTAGTTTTTTCATTCTCGTAACTACTGATTACCAAAATAGTCGAAACATTTCGAAAACTGTTTTTGTTTGTAATCGTTATTCGAGCTCATGTGTTAAAGTCATGGGGCCATTTTTGCTTGGAATCTAGTGGAAAATTACGAAAATTATTTTATTTTGAAAAAGCAGTAGCGTTCGTTTCTTTTCTCTGTGTTGAATAGAAATATGAATTATTTGCATTCAACACCCTGTACTCGAAAACCTTACCGACCTAATTGTAATTGACAAAATTTCTTATTTTCTTACATTCTGTACAGTGTTAAAAGAAAAGTATCAACTTAAAAAAACCTGTGTTGCTACAATAGAGGTATGTGGAATATTCCTTACAAATAAAATAAAACGAATTATTACCAAATTACTATTCGATGGAAAAAATAAAACGAATTAGTACCAATTACTTATTCATTGGAAATGAATAAGAATTCGAAATCAAACAAGGAGTTCAGTCATTCATAGCTTAAATTTATTCATAAATGAAACCCTGCTTGCATAGAAAAACACAATAACACTTTTATGGACACTCGTTCACAGTCAGTAACCTAGGTAATTTTAATTTTATTTAACTTCTAATGACAATAGTTTTGAAACTGACTGTGAACGAATTTCATAAAAGTGTTGTTATGTTCTAGTGTTCTACTGGTACTTTTTTGAAATTTTTTACTGTTTCTATTTGAATTGACTAGCTTTATGATTTGGATATTGTTTGTGTTTGTGATACTTTCGGAAAATTGGCATTCGTTATTCGGACTCTGAACATGCCTAGACAACAGTACGCGCAAGGACGTCAATTTGAACATTTATTATGAATAAATGTTCGATATGAATAATGAACTTATTGTTTTATTTTTGCATTCTTCGTTCATTCCAATGAATAGTAATTTGGTAATAGTATTGAAGTTATTTGAAAGATTCATACTTTTGCTATTGAAAAATAACCATAAGGTGAACAAATCAGAATAGCTAGGTATAATCATACCTTACATTAACCCATGAGCTCAGAATAACGATTAAAACAAAACAGTTTTCGAAATTTTTCGACTATTTGTTAATCAAGTAGTTACAGGAATGAAAAACTACAGAATGCCTAGGCTTATGATACCTTTTTGGAAACTGCAATAACTGAGCAAGTTTTTAAGATGATGTCCACCAGGGGCGTCCTACATTTTTTTTACACTGTAGCTCATCAAACTTGAAGGTAATTTCATTTAGTTTTCAATTTTCTTTGTAATTCAAGAGTTTCTAGCTTTTTACACTAGTTTGATGAATTTAAGTCTTTGTTTCCGATAGCTGAACTATCTCACGTGAAAATAAGAAAAACCATATCGAAACACCTCTCCATTTGTGAGAATGGCACTAGAAAACTAATCGCACTTGGAAATTTTGTAAAATTACGAAAACCATGACTATCTCCGAAACCGTAGAATTTTCATTAAGGTCGAAATTTGAAATAAGTTAGATCGCGACAGTGTCTATCTATAGTTGCAGGTTTATCCATTGTTTTCGGGACACCCTGTATACCAGATGATCAGTTAATAAGTGTTCTAACGCCAACAATTGCTCAGGAGTCTGTAAGAAATCTTGAGGATAAAGAGATTCCAACCCGTGGTAATAAAAAGCAAAAGCCCGATTCAGTTTTTCCCAAGGTATGCTTCAGTTTTCGAATGGTATTTCGGATTATTTGCATTACTTATTTGAGTTGAATACTTTTTGAGAATGTGCATTGAATTAATAAATCGTAGAACTCATCTAAACCAGCCTGAAACTTTTTACTTTTGGTTCGCTTACAATATAGAATATAATTATACAAGTAATTTTCGATTTTAGGGACTTGAAGCAGCTTTAAATAAATTGTATCCAGATGGATATATCATTCTAATGAAAAGAAATAAATTAACAGGTGATTTGAGGAATAAATTAACAAGAATAATAATAACTGAATTATTTGCCCTCTACGGAAAGGAGTAAGTATAACTTCATTTCTACGCTGTATTGAATGTTTTCCAATATTGAAGTTGATGAAATCTCAGCAGAGAATACAGGGTTTTTCAATTAAAGTGTCCATTAGACATATCTATAAAGAACCAAATGATTGTTCCGCTTATACCGGTAGTTGAATCAAAATTTGTTATTTTTAATTTTTTTAAATTTTATTTACAAGCAATTTACAGCTGACCTCAAAACAGTATTGTTTTATCACAGTGTATATTTTTATAAATTAAAAATTCTCTAGTTGTATCAGATACATTAATTTTCGGGCTTCAACTGCAAAAACCATATATTTCATAATGTTATCGATTTTTGCACCAAATTGACATTTATACAGTGTGGAAAATTTAATTATATTCGAAGCATACTTTCTAAATTAAATTTGTTGTCTAACATACCTAATCCGAATGTTCCTTGAGGAAGCTCGTAATTGAGTCTATCACTAAAAAATCTTTTTTTTCAAATACTACACCCTGTATTTTTATGAAGTAGTAGATTGAACAAAAACATCTCCTTCTAACGATATTTCATACCCCATACTTGTATTGGAGGATTGTCAAGATATAAGGATTTTTTTTAATTCTCTTCAAAACATGAAAAAAACTCCAGATTTCTTCTCTAGATATGTCTAACGAACATTGCAGCAACATCATGCCCATGCATATTAGCTTTTGATTTCATTGCTTCACTTCTTGATATTAAACATTTTTTCAGGATAAAATCAAATATATTTATTCAGGTCGTAAATGAAATACAAAGTGTATTTCCATTGGAAAGATCTGAAACATGATGATGATAACATCGATTCGATTCATCATCGATAACATCTTTTCAATAACCCTAATGATTGTGAAGGGAAAGTGCATCATAATCTAATTTCAGATCACACAGCACAAAGTGTCAGTTTCCTTTCTGTGGGCCATACAACAGGCAGTATTCAAAAGAATTTTCAGTGAGGCAGATTTTCGGACAAGACTGATAGGAGAATCATGGCGGGAGGTATATGAAGCAACGGATCCAGATGAAATATGGAATAACTTTCACAATCTGTTTCTCCACCATTTTAACATTAGTTTCCCCAAAAGGAAATTATACCAAAAAGACCACAAAACAAATATCATTTGATCCTGAAATTGAAAAACACAAAAAACAGTTAGATATTTTGTACGTGGCCAGTTCTGTGAATAAAAATTTGAAGCACACTATAAACAAGCAAAAAAATCATACGAAAGAGCATTAGCAATTAAAAAAGCACAACACTTTCAACAGAAAATAGAAGACTCTGATAATAAATCAAAAACTGTTTGGACCCTCATCAAGAATATAAAGAATAAAACTAACACTCCGGCATACTCGTATACAGATGAGTGGTGATGTTGATGTCATCGCAGATCGTTCAACTGCTACTTTCTAAACTGTGTTGCAGATTTATCAGTTTCACCTCAGGAAAATTACTTGTCACATGTAGCACAGGCCGACAGATCTATGTTTTTTAAACCTATTACTGAAGCAGAGATCACTAAGATAATAAAGACGTTAAAAATAAACATAGCAGTGGGGATGATGAAGTTCCCAACCACTTTGATTAAATTCTGTACACAAGAAATTATTTCAACCACTTACCTACGCTATTTGTGCATCGTTCAGAGCAGGTGTTTTTCCAGACAAGCTGAAGTTAGCCACTATTAAACCTCTACATAAAAAAGGAAGTGTGACAGAAATTCAGAATTATCGTCCAATAAGCCTACTGCCAAGTTTTTCCAAGATTTTAGAAAAATGCATGAGCAACAGACTCATGGAGTATTTTTTGAGCAAGGACCTGCTATGTATGTATGGGTCAGCATGCATACATTAAAGGAAGAGAACCCATACTGCCCTATATGAGTTCATAGAGGGAATATTACAAGCTTTGGAAAATGGAGACTATACGATGGGATTGTTTCTTAGATCTGACAAAAGCCTATGATTGTGTGAACCACCAACTCCTATTAAAGAAACTCGAGCTGTATGGAATAAACCGGAGTGAACCTGGCAGACCATTTCTAGCAGACCGTTTGACGGAACGCCCGAACGCGCTCCCCAGTGGCGCGCGGTGCGGAAGTATATTTAATGCTGAAATGAGCAGCAGATTTAGATAAATAATGAATATGGTACTCTCGACTTTGATTTATAGACCATAAAAAGAGGTTATAAAGGTGTCGACGGTTGGTTATCAGAATGAATTACGACAGATTCGCTATTTCGAGAAGTAAAACATTCAAAAATCCATATCTCCAAAAATTCGCCGGCGCATAATAAGATTTGGCACGAGGTTAACAAATTAATATCATATTCCCTGAAAAATTTCATCCACTTGCAAGGGACCAGGGGTTAAAACGCCCCCCTTAACATGGAAAATTCATATCTCCGAAAATATTCGCCGCGCATAATAAGATTTGGCACGTAGGTTAACAATATTAATATCATTATCCCTGAAAATTTCATCCACTTGCAAAGGATCCAGGGGGTTAAAACGCCCCCTTAACATAGAAAAATTCATATCTCCGAAATATTCGCCGGCGCATAATAAGATTTGGACGTAGGTTAACAATATTAATTCATTATTCCCTGAAAATTCATCCACTTGCAAAGGGATCCAGGGGTTAAAACGCCCCCCCAAAACATAGAAGAATTTCATATCTCCGAAATACTCGCCGGCGCATAATAAGATTTGGTACGTACGTTCACAATATTAAAAAACATTATCCCTGAAAATTTCATTCACTTGCAAAGGGATCCAGGGGTTAAAACGCCCCCCAACATGGAAAAATTCATATCTCCGAAAATATTCGCCGGCGCATAATAAGATTTGGCACGTAGGTTAACAATATTAATCATTATTCCCTGAAATTTCATCCACTTGCAAAGGGATCCAGGGGGTCAAACGCCCCCCAAAACATAGAAAAATTCATATCTCCGAAAATACTCGCCGGCGCATAAAAGATTTGGTACGTAGGTTAAAAGTATTAAAACATTATTCCCTGAAAATTTCTTTCACTGCAAAGGGATCCAGGGGGTTAAAACGCCCCCCTTAACATGGAAAAATTCATATCTCCGAAATATTCGCCGGCGCATAATAAGATTTGGCACGTACGTTAACAATATTAAATCATTATTCCCTGAAAATTTCATCCACTTGCAAAGGGATCCAGGGGGTTAAACGCCCCCCTTAACATGAAAAAATTCATATCTCTGAAGATATTCGCCGGCCGCATAATAAGAGATAATAAGAGGTGTTCAAAAATACTGGAACACCTCAGTTTATTCAATGAATTCATAACTTGAAGATACTTCTTCAAGTAATTCAGAATAAAAATAAGCATAAAAATAAACAGATTACTCATCACTCACCACTTCAAAGTGAATGCCTTTGCTGATACTGCAGCAATTCTTCACATTCCTCCTGGAAAGAAAGGAATAGATAAGTGGAATTATAAATATTATAGAAAAATATGAATGCTGTGATGCAATCCTTAAATGATGGTTCACCATTCTTGAACAAAAGAACTGAAGAAAAATTCTTTCCATGAAATAAAATGAAAGCTTCAAATGATGGTTCTCAAGCAAAATGAATAACAGTGCTGAAGAAAAAGTTGTTCAAGCTAAATACAGTTTTTGTACAGGGTCCAAAAAATTCTATTTCACAATAATATACAGAGTGTCTACTTTTAAAGTGGCCAAACTTCAAGTGGGGATCATACGAGTGATTTGCACCGAAAAATATCATATAACACATGCTCAGAATGTTGACGGTTATTCTGAATTTAGATTTCTGTGTTTCACGAAAATTTCGATTTTTTTTCTCTAAAATGATCATTATTCAGTTTTCCTTGTAGTCTCATCAAACTTGACCACATAACACGTTAACAAAATTTGTCCGATTTTTCCAATGGTTTTCTCGATGAAAAATTAATAATTATGCACACGTTTTTAGCGGCTCGACCTCCGCCATAATATCAAGGCTAACATGATAACAACGAAAATAGTCACATTATTCAATTTCTTTCGGAATGACCAGCTTAAACTCACAGTATCGTTTGTTTAAACTGAAGTTTGGATCAGAATATAAATATTTATAATAATCCAACGCCAACTGCGCGTTATAATCATTTATAGAGACCCTGTAATAACGAAGAATGAACCTCCTTCTTCAATACATTTGACCATCGTTTCTTACTGAATCTACACTATGCTAAGTTCATAGCGTTTGCCAACGTATTTCAGCACAACACAATTTTATTCTGTGATGAGATCCGTACGAGTCTGAAAGCGAATTAGATATATTTTGTCTTTCAAAGTATTCTAGACATAAAAATCCAAAGGCGTAAGGTCGGGGCTCCTCGGTGGCCATCTGACCGTATCTTCCAATCCATTGTATCCAATATATTTTATCTGTTTAGACAGGTGCATTTCACTGAATATGTCTGTCAAGTTGTTCTGTATTAATCTGATGATGAATTGTTTGGCATTAAAGTAAGTATATAACTGGTCCAAAAAGTTCTCCTCTCATGACTGCCAATTCATGTTGATACTCAACTTATGTCGGAAATGAGAAAACAATAGTCGCATGAGGGTTTCTTCTATGCCATACATGGTGTTTCGTAAATTAATCACACGTGATTTCGTGAAAGTGGCCACATCAGTCCTTAATATCCTATCGACCCCCACTCTCCTGAATTATTCTGGTACCACCTACAAAATAACGTTAACAAGGTAGTAGTTGCCCTCTATCTCGGGGATAATATAGCTTTCACAAGAGGAGAATCATTCAATACCCTTGTTGATCAAGTGGTGTGGCATCAAATGTCGCATCCATCTTACCAGTGATGGCTCAAAATAATCGAGAATAGAAACGATATCATAACATACCTACACTGAGGGACAATAGTAAAGAATATGAGACTGACAAAGAAAAAAGTAGAAAAGTTTGTAGAACACTTTAGAGAGGAGCATTTCAATATGATAGAAATAAAAAATATGATGCCACACAAAAGTTTACAGCTGGTATGGAAACTACTTAAAGAATTCAGATTGCACACTGGATAACACAACCACAAAAATCGAAGAAGCAGAATACTATGAAGTACATTCCAAAGCAAAAACAGTGCCCTGGGACGGACACCATTCCATGAATGGTTCAAAAAAATTTGATAAGAAATACACTTAGAATAATCAAAATGTATGAACACTGAGCTATGGGATATGAATCGAAAAAGAACAGCTGCTCTAGCTTAGACATAACAATGCATTCCACAGCGTGTGCAGAGGTTTACTCTTCAAGTTACACAAATTCAACATCTCCACCTGCCTTAGAAAAATTATAAAAAGCTTTTTAGAAGACAGGAACCTATATGTAAAAATAGATCAGACGATATCCACCTCACTCTCCTTTACAATATATTCTGTAGGAAATGTATAAAGGTACTTTGTACTATATGCAGATGATACCATAATTATCTTTCACAAAAAGACCTAAAGTAGTGGATAAATGATCTACAACTGGACAGACTGATAACACGGTTTCATAGGTGGCAGCAACAACCTATCTATATCTATATATCAGGCGGTATAGCGTTCTACGCCTTCCGGTACCTAATCCAGATAAATCAAAATTAATGAAATTCACCAACTGTTACAGTAGAAAGTAGTAGACTAACTGAAACACTAAAATACATCGGTGTACAAAATGAACAACACAGCAAATATGAAACTCTAAACCAACCTCAGTATGAAGAAAACATTGCTAGAGCTTAACACTTCAGAGCTTCACCAACAAAAAACTAAGGAATCACTATAGAAAATGCAACAAAGATCAATTTGCAGACCAATTCTGAAATATGGACATCCCCTATATTCTAATTTCAGACTCAGCACTGAGAATCTAGAGGGGTGGATGAAAGAATGCTCTAAGGACTATAACGGGAAGAGAGACATCGGCTCAATAGATTACATAATCCTATTATTTCTATATTTTGTTTTCTTAGACATTTGACAAGTCTGGTCAAAACACACACTTATAAGAAGGAACTGTAACTGTATCACAAGGTGAGTTCAATCCAAAAAACAAAGGCCAAGAGCTTAAACAAGAGCTTTCTCTGTTGATTTTTCAGTATAAACTCTTCTTTGGTATTAACACTTGAATATCAGCATCGAATCTTTGTAAAATAGATTTGAACAACTAAAGAATGCTCTACGCCTGTTTATACTAGTTGATTTTGATAGAGAGCGCATAGTAGACCATGTAAATGGACCTTTAATGTAATTTCAATTTGTTTTAAAAACTGGAATCGTCCCATAATATTTAAGTATAGATTATCATACATATATGTAAGCTCCATTGTGTTGAAAAGTTAGTATTATACTAAAAGAAGACTCAAATATTGATTAACTGTCAAATACTTAATCCTATGGCATTGATGAAACTTACTAGATCACTATCCCAGGTTACAAATTCACAGCAATTCAACTGTTGATTTGTAATCCGAGTTAGTTTGATGAATGGCAGCTCCATAGTCCATACTGAAAATTGTGACTTTCAGTATGAAGTATATTGAACTTGATTGGAAACAGTAATAATGTCTTGGTGAGTATAAGTAATAGCAGAATAAATTCATACATAATCTTACCGTCAGAAAGTGACAAGGGAATTTTTTTACTCAATGCCAGGTTATTTCTCTTTTGCCGCTATGCTCCGTATAGAGCAGTTTCCTTATAAAATTTTAAAAATACAATTATCACACAAATTCCTATTCTTTCCGAAGGGGACGGTGATCAAGAATCTCCCAGATCATTCTTCACAAGAAGTATTTCTGTGTCCCTAATTTGTGATTGTCTGTAAGTTTGTTAGTAGCAATAGATACTCGAATATCGTCGCTGTTAGGTTGTGGACATTTATGATAGTGATGGGCCATTCGAATGCAAAATCGAATGCAGCATTCGATTCTTGAAAGTATTCGTTGCATTCGAATGCCATATTTCAGCAATTCGAATGATTTTGCATTCGGTTTGGAGCGACACCTATCAAAAAATCAGGAACTATGTCGTTAAGGTTCAATATCTCAGCATTTGCCTGCTTTTTTTAGAGGAAAATGAATCTATTGCCATTCATTCGGTCCAAATTTCGAATGATCATTCGTTTTGCATTCGGTTTCGGGCGGCATCTACCTGAAATTGTAGTTACTATGTCCGTAAGGCTCAATATCTATGTCATTGCGCTGCTATTTTAGGGAGGAGTTTGAAATTTGAGCTCTATTGGAATTCATTAGGTCTAAATTTCGAATGAATCATTGGTCTTTCGGCATTCTGAAATTTCGAATGAATCATTCGTTTACATCTCTCGGTTTTTGGCGGCATCTTCCTGAAATTGTATGTACTATGTCCGTAAGGCTCAATATCTATGTCATTACGTGCTATTTCTTAGGGAGGTTTTCGAAATTGAGCTCTATTGGTATTCATTCGGTCTAATTTCGAATGAATCATTCGTTTTGCATTCGGTTTCGGGCGGCATCTACCTGAAATTGTAGTTACTATGTCCGTAAGGTTCAATATCTATGTCATTACGTGCTATTTCTTAGGGGAGGTTTTCGAAATTGAGCTCTATTGGTATTCATTCGGTCTAAATTTCGAATGAATCATTCGTTTTGCATTCGGTTCGGGCGGCATCTACCTGAAATTTTAGTTACTATGTCCGTAAGCTCAATATCTATGTCATTACGTACCATTTCTTATGGAGGTTTTGGAAATTGAACTCTATTGGAATTCATTCGTTGAAAATTTCGAATGAATCATTCGTTTTGCGTTCGGTTTGGTGGTAGCATCTAGCAGAAATATTATATACTATATATCAATAAGGCCCATATTTCTGCCTTTGTGTGCTATTTCTTACGGAGGTTTTTGAAATTGAACTCTTTGAAAATTCATGTAGGAATGGTTTCAAGCATTAAGTTTTTATGAGATGTTAGCTCATCGAAGAAAATTAAACTTCAATGTGCAAGTTCTTGTACCATTGCGGGTTTATTAGGAAAATCAGTACTTACATTTTTCACTAATGGTTTCAAGCATATAAGTTTTTATGAGATGTTAGCTCATCGAAGAAAAATAAACTTCAATGTGCAGTCTTGTACCATTGCGGGTTTATTAGGAAAATCAGTATTACATTTTTTCACTAACATTTTTTTAAAGAATTTCCTATGGCATCACTAAGTTGAATGTTTTCATATTTGTTTCGCTTTAATAAAAGGTGATACTACCATCTTCAAAAAACATTTTTTTTCAAATCAGTAGGACTTTATGTCCAAAGAAATCAATATTATTTAGAAGAGTCAACTAAAATAAAAAAGTAAATTTAAAATGGGGGGCCACTCCAAAACTGACGAATGAATTCCAATAGAGTTCAATTTCCAAAGCCTCCATAAGAAATAGCATGCAAACACTGAAAATTGGGGCCTTATTGATTTATAGTATCTAATATTTCTGCTATTTGCCACCCCAAACTGAATGCAAACGAATGATTCATTCGAAATTCAGACCGAATGAATTCCAATAGAGTTCAATTTCAAAAACCTCCCTAAGAAATAGCACGTAATGACATAGATATTGAACCTTACGGACATAGTAACTACAATTTCAGGTAGATGCCGCCCGTAACCGATGCAAAACGAATGATTCATTCGAAATTTAGACCGAATGAATACCAATAGAGCTCAATTTCCAAAACCTCCCTAAGAATAGCACGTAATGACATAGATATTGAACCTTACGGACATAGTAACTACAATTTCAGCTAGATGCCGCCCGAAACGAATGCAAAACGAATGATTCATTCGAAATTTAGACCGAATGAATTCCAATAGAGCTCCATTTCAAAAAACCTCCTAAGAAATAGCACGTAATGACATAGATATTGAACCTTACGGACATAGTAACTACAATTTCAGCTAGATGCCGCCCGAAACCGAATGCAAAACGAATGATTCATTCGAAATTTAGACCGAATGAATTCCAATAGAGCTCAATTTCAAAAACCTCCCTAAGAAATAGCACGTAATGACATAGATATTGAGCCTTACGGACATAGTAACTACAATTTCAGGTAGATGCCGCCCGAAACCGAATGCAAAACGAATGATTCATTCGAAATTGGACCGAATGAATGGCAATAGAGTTCATTTCCTAAAAAAAGCAGGCAAAATGCTGAGATATTGAACCTTAACGACATAGGTCCTGATTTTTATGATAGGTGTCGCCTCAAACCGAATGCAAAATCATTCGAATGATCATTCGATTCTCAAATCATTCGTTCATTCGGTTTCGATTTTTGAAAAGAATTCGGTTTTGCCCATCACTAATTTATGATAATCATTTTTGTTAATATGCTCAGTATTCACATTATCACTTTTCGGTTCAAATTTCCCGCGGTTTTCGCATCAGATTCATCGGAGGTTAGAAGGAGCACAGAAAAAGAACATAAAGTTATGAACTTAAAAACTCTTCTTCTATGCTTAAAAGCCTTGTTTTTTTCAGTAAATTTTTAGTACTCAATTACGTTTCACTAGTATTAAGTCGTTTTATTCTGATATTAATTGATGTTTCAGACCAGAAAATATTATTTGACCAGATTTAATGGAAAACTTCATTTTCAGCAAATTTCGATATTTCATGAAATGTTCAGGTTCAGTATTTGTAGAGTATAGTTCATTTCAAAATGATTGGCATCTCGGGCGGCTGTGAGAAGTCGAAAATATGTTGGTATCGGTCCGTTCGGTGAATTTCGATTTGCCGATTTTAGGTTGGTGTTGAAAATATCACTGACTTTGACTTTTCCAAATTTGTAAATAATCTAAGAGTTAACCTATGAAAATATTTCGAATTTATTTGTTAATATCAGTTTATATTCTTGATTTAATCGACAAGTGGATTTAAATATCTCTTAAATCTACTTTGATTTGATTACTGAATTGAAAACGGCCGGAATACAACCAGATTCCTCTCATCTTACTGCAAGGGAACCAGGCAGGTATCGGTGTATCGGTGTTAGTTCAGCATATTTCTGCTAGTATTAATGGCATTGCGCTCGTTTTTCAGGTAAACGATCATGTACAATGTGTTTCTGATTAAGTAAGTTTTAAAATTTCAGATTTCTCCTAGAACTGTCCGAAGAATTTCGGAGAAAAAAGTAGAAGGCAAGTTGCTAGAGCCAGAGTTAGCACTGGAAGGAAACCTATTCCACATGATTATACCTTCAAAGAGACATTAAACGACTTTATTTTTCTAAAATCAAAAACAATGAGTGTATTTGATGGATTTTTACCTGGATGTGATCTAATTCTTGACAGTGGTATCAATGATACGGATTAGCATAAAACAATGAATGGGGAACTATTTCATTAATGGATTACTGAACAATTAATACCTTCTCTGCAGTTATTTGATACAAAGTGTGTCATTATCATGGGTAATGCACCATATCATTCAATCAGAGTTGATTATATACCTACGACTGCTTCTCATAAAAAAGTAATTCGGCAAGGGCTACAAGAACATAAGTTTCCTATAAATGATAAACTTAAAAATACTTGAATCCTTTGTTGATTTTATAGAAAGTTGAATTGTTAATACAATTTTGATGTTTACTCTAACAGTTATTTTACATGTTATGTTCGCTTCGGAGCACTGCATTCAGAAGATAATTCTAATATGTAAATAAATAGTAAAATGTATAAGTCTATAAGTATTCCACTGTACTTTTAATAATTATTTTCAATGAATCTATGATTGCATATAATATTTCTGTCTCCAATTAACAATAAAATTTTTGAATAATGTTCTGAATGAATTTTCTCAATTTTGTACCGAAGCTTATTTTAGTTTTTCACTGTAAATTGTCAGTTTTAAGCAATGTTAAGTGTGTTCCTTACCCATACGATAAGGATTGAAACAAAATTTTAACTTTTGCTTCCTCTGAATTCCAAACACTCAAAGGAACTTTTATCTAAAATGACACCGACAGACCTACAAAAGCTAAATTGACAATCGTTTCCAATAAAAGCCAAAATATTCACCATTTCTCTATTCTAGACTTAGGAAAACTGTGTGTCATCTTTTGGGATCTGGAAGAAATAGTACTTAATTAATATAATGGATATGTTAAATCAACAAATACTCAATTATTCATATCAACGTACCAAGGCATATAATGAATCATATCATCAATAGATAATAATATATATGAATACATGAATGCAATATTATATATTTTGTGCAACTATAATATATTTCTAAAACAGTATGATTTTCATACAAAAATGATAACATCTTGTGGTCCACATGTTTCACTTTAATTTTAACACCTTTGCCACACACACTCGGTTCATATTTTGGCTATTCAATGAAATATTCCTCTTACTAAAACAGACAGAATCGGTGATAAGTTTATTAAAGTTATACAATGTGGTACAATTAATGTACATACTGAATAAATTCTTTAATTTGTGTTTTTGTCTTATTATGTATGACAAATTGGTCCACACCTTTCAAAGTATCAACAAGTTCTTTTTGTTTCGTTTCACCAGTTTGGCTATCTCAGTTGAATTTGAGTTGAACACACTCATTTTAAGTTATAATTACAAATAAATTTGTCAGAGAAAAAAATATATCTTAATTATCTTCAATAGAGTCTCAATCTTCATCGTGAATTATATGAATGACATCTCATTAGAGTACTTTGATAGTTTATAGTTTTGTTTATTGAGGCAGAAGCGACATAGTAATAAAACCTGAATCCCATTGATTAAACTGGACTGAAATATAAATGACTGTGTTTATTTTTCATGATATTCACAAGCTTAGGGGCTATACCTATTCTTTCTTCGCTCTTTAGCTGCAATGATGGTAAATACGAAAATTTGTCAATACAGTGTCAGAAATTATATACTGCTGGTAGGTTTAGAGATTTACACAATCCTAATGGTATTTAAGAATCAGGAACATTCTCAAGCTCAGAATTTGCTTTGGAAATAAAAATATGTATTATTAAATATATTTCTAGGTTATGTTTATTTATTTCCCTTCTCTGACTGATGAACCCACAGAAATTTTTAGTGACTTTTTAGTAACTAGAAATAAAGCCCCGACTGGACTTTCATGGCTTGCTCTGATGAAATCATTTGAAACGAACTATATAGTCCGTTTAAGAATTATTGACATCGAAGCATGCCATGAACGTCCAGTCGGGGCTTTATTTCTAGTTACTAAAAAGTCACTAAAAATTTCTGTGGGTTCATCAGTCAAAGAAGGGAAATAAATAAACATAACCTAAAAACATATTTAATACAATATTTTTGTTTTCCAAAGCAAATTTCTGAGCTTGAGAATGTTCCTGATTCTTAAATAACATTAGGATTGTGTAAATCTCTAAACCTACCAGCAGTATATAATTTCTGACACTGTATTGACAAATTTTCGTATTTACCATCATTTGCAAATTGCAGCTAAAGAGCGAGGAAACCAGAATAAGTATAGCCCCTAAGCTTATGAATATCATGAAAAATAAACAGTCATTTATTATTTCAGTCCAGTTCAATCAATGGGATTCAGGTTCTATTACTATATCGCTGCCTCAATAAATAAAACTATAAACTATCGAAGTACTCTAATGAGATGTCATTCATAATTCACCCATGAAGATTGAGACTCTATTGAAGATAATTAAGATAAATGTTCTTTTTCTCTGACAAACTTTCATAATTATAACTAAAAATGATTGTGTTCAACTCAAATTCAACTGAGGTAGCCAAACTGGTGAAACGAAACAGTAAGAACTTGTTGATATTCTGAAATGTGTGGCCAAATTCGTTAATTGGTTATACATAATAAGACAAAAACACTAATAAAAGAATCTATTCAGTGGGTATGTTAATTGTATAACTTTAATAAACTTATCACCGATTCTGTCTGTTTCAGTAAGAGGAATATTTTATTGAATAGCTAAAAAAATAAACAGAGCTTGTTTGGCAAAGGTGTTAAAATTAAATGAAGTGAAAAAATGTGGACCACAAGATGTTTTAATTTTTGTATGAAATTCATACTTGTTTCAGAATATACTATTGCACAGATTAAATAATGATTTCATTCCTGTATATGCTTTGGTGACGTTTGATATGAATAATTCAGTATTTGTTTGTTGATTTAACATATCCATCATATTAATTAAGTACTATTTCTTTAGATCCAATAGATAACACACTGTTTGAACTCAGTCGAGAATAGAGAAATGGTGAATATTTTGGCTTTTAATGGAAACGATTGTCAATTTAGCTTTATTTAGGTCTTGTCGGTATTATTTTAGATAAAAGTTGATTGAGTTCCTTTGAGTGTTTGGAATTCATAAAAGTTAAAGTTTTAGCATAAAATCTTTATTTCAATCCTTACTATATGGGTAAGGAACACACTTATTCAACATTTCTTAAAACTGACAATTCACAGTGAAAAACTAAAATAAGCTTCTGTACAAAATTGAGAAAATTAATTCAGAACATTATTCCAAAATTTTATTGTTAATTGGAGACAGAAATATTATATACAATCATAGATTCATTGAAAATAATTATTAAAAGTACAGTGGAATACTTATAATAGCCTTATACATTTTACTATTTATTTACATATTAGAATTATCTTCTAAATGCAGTGCTCCAAAGCGAACATAACATGTAAAATAACTGTTACAGTAAACATTAAATTGTATTAACAATTCAACTTTCTATAAAATCCAACAAAGGATTTAAGTATTCCTAAGTTAATCAATTATAGGAAACTTATGTTCATGTAGCCGTTGCCAAATTACTTTTTTACGAGAAGCAGTCGTAGGTATTTGATCAACAAACCTTTGGGATTACTTTCTAATGTCCACTGGCGGATTTGACTGCCACTTTCAAATATCCATGTTTCATCTAGATAAACAAATTTTACATTTTCTCTCAAGTATTCAAGATATTTACCACAAAACCGTATATTCACGATATCTTTATGTTTATCAATAAGAATTTTCCTTCGATCAACTTTCTCATACTGGTAACCAATTTTTTTGATTATTCTATAAAGTGTTGACATAAAATGATCGAAATCCAGGTGCTTTTTAGCCAGTTCAAAAATGATATCCAAAGTGATATACTCGTTGTTTTTGATTTTAGAAAAAATAATGTCATTTAATGTCTCTTTGAAGGTATAATCATGTGGAATAGGTTTCCTTCCAGTGCTAACTCTGGCTCTACCAACTTGCCTTCTACTTTTTTCTCCGAAATTCTAGGACAGTTCTAGGAGAAATCTGAAATTTAAAAACTCATTACTTAATCAGAAAACACATTGTACATGATCGTTTACCTGAAATACCAGCACAATGCGTTTAATACTAGCAGAAATATCTGCTGAATCCCTAAAGAACTCGCAGTAACACCGATACACTGCCTGGCGTTCCCTTGCAGTAAGGTGAGAGGTATCTGGTTGTATTCCGGCCATTTTCAATTCAGTAATCAAACCAAAGTAGATTTAAGAGATATTTAAATCCACTTGCCGATTAAATCAAGAATATTCACAAATAAATTCGAAATATCTTCAATAGGTTAACTCAAACTGGAAAAAGTCAAAGTCAGTGATATTTTCAACACCAACCTAAAATCGGCAAATCGAAATTCACCGAACGGACCGATACCAACATATTTTCGATTTCCCACAGCCACCCGAGATGTCAATCATTCTTAAACGGACTATATATAAAATTGTGAGTAGATTCGAGTAGTTACAGAACAGTATACTAATAATCAGTAATAGTCTGCTGTCTGCGTATAGATAGCACTGATGCAGTCTAAAAAACCAAGGGCGCAGCCAGGGGGGGGCCGAGGGGCCCGGGCCCCCCCCCCGAGATTTTTCTGCATGTTGTAAACTTTTTCCTCACTCTTAAAAGTTTCTCGCCCAAGGCATCTCTCTTCAGGTCGCATGGTAAAAGCATACCGTGACTAGGTGAATGGAGGTTCTTCTCTCCTCCCCACAGAACCTACACTCGTCAGCCCTAACTGTTTTGCCTGTCATTTTCATTATTTTGTGTTTTTGATTAAGATTTTGATTCAATTATTTTCTGTTGGTTGTTATTATAAGTAGGTTACTTTGGCGCTGCTGGACAATTTGCGTGCATCATAAATTTTCGATGCATTCAACCGGAAACCGTTGGTCCTAGCGACTTCATTAAAATATACCTTTTGAAGGAAAAAAGATAAAAGAATCGCTTTTTCTACTCCAGAATGACATACAGTGGGAGGCAAAAGATTTAGGGTTAATTTAAATGTGGAATCCCATATGTGGGTCCTCTATATCTATAAGTAATCTAAAAACTAGTAGGATATTAGGATCATACAAAACCGCCGTAAATCACATTTCGTTCAATTCTTTGTCCAAAGTTATCACAAGATTTCAGAAAAGATATTGTGAATTTGACATTTTTATCAACCAGAAAGAGAAAGGTAGCAATAACAGTATTTTTTGTTTGTTTTTTTTTCTCCCTGAATATTTGCATCGGGCCCCCCCCCGAACGAAAATTCTGGCTGCGCCACTGTAAAAAACAAAAACATATCCGGTACTTCCATGAGTACTTCCCAAAGATATTTATTCTGGTTAAATATCTTTGGTACTTCCATTGTTGATAGATAGATAGATAGTTTGGTTACTCCCCTGCTAAGGGCATTGGATTGTGCGTATGTGGCCGGTGGCGGTACCTATTAGAATTATGTGGCAAACTCTGAATTTTTAGGGTCCATCCTAATACGCCCTCTTGGCGGATACTTGAATGATTACTTATCGGTAAATAGGTTCCAGTTGGGAATTTTATTACATTGATAATTACCGGGTCTGTTTATGTTATGCGATTCTAGTTTTTCTATTCTAAGTACGAGTCCACAACGGCGCACCGACCCTAGCCCATCGCACCGCGATGTCATTTCAAAATGATTGCATCTCGGGCGGCTGTGAGAAGTCGAAAATATGTTGGTATCGGTCCGTTCGGTGAATTTCGATTTGCCGATTTTAGGTTGGTGTTGAAAATATCACTGACTTTGACTTTTCCAAATTTGTAAATAATCTAAGAGTTAACCTATCGAAAATATTTCGATTTTATTTGTTAATATCAGTTTATATACTTGATTTAATCGACAAGTGGATTTAAATATCTCTTAAATCTACTTTGATTTGATTACTGAATTGAAAGAGATTCCTCTCATCTTACTGCAAGGGAACGCCAGGCAGTGTCGGTGTTAGCAGATATTTCTGCTAGTATTAATGCATTGCGCTCGTTTTTCAGGTAAACGATCATGTACAATGTGTTTTTGATTAGTAAGTTTTAAAATTTCAGATTTCTCCTAGAACTGTCCGAAGAATTTCGGAGAAAAAAGTATAAGGCAAGTTGCTAGAGCCAGAGTTAGCACTGGAAGGAAACCTATTCCACATGATTATACCTTCAAAGAGACATTAAACCACTTTATTTTTTCTAAAATCAAAAACAATGAGTGTATTTGATGGATTTTTACCTGGATGTGATCTAATTCTTGACAGTGGTATCAATGATACGGATTAGCATAAAACAATGAATGGGGAACTATTTCATTAATGGATTACTGAACAATTAATACCTTCTCTGCAGTTATTCAATACAAAGTGTGTCATTATCATGGGTAATGCACCATATCATTCAATCAGAGTTGATTATATACCTACGACTGCTTCTCATAAAATAGTAATTCGGCAAGGGCTACAAGAACATAAGTTTCCTATAAATGATAAACTTAAAAATACTTGAATCCTTTGTTGGATTTTATAGAAGTTGAATTGTTAATACAATTTTGATGTTTACTCAAACAGTATTTTACATGTTATGTTCGCTTCGGAGCACTGCATTCAGAAGATAATTCTAATATGTGTAAGCTTGTGGACGTGATCTGATTAGATAGCCATGATTGAATTTTGACATTAAATTTTAATTTGAAGTTCTGAACTGTTAAAAAGTGAAATATTAGTTTCTTGAAGAGTTATTGTAAAGATAGTGAAGCATAGGCATTAATTGTCGATTCACTATTTTTCAGGTTGTTATTTAACATAATTTATTGAAGATTGTGGATAATAAAATAACACTATTTTTCAGGTGAATCACTTTGTGTTTTTTGCTTCAAAAACTAATTCCTTATCTTATATATGTAAATAAATAGTAAAATGTATAAGTCTATAAGTATTCCACTGTACTTTTAATAATTATTTTCAATGAATCTACTATTGCATATAATTTATTTCTGTCTCCAATTAACAATAAATTTTTGAATAATGTTCTGAATGAATTTTCTCAATTTTGTACCGAAGCTTATTTTAGTTTTTCACTGTAAATTGTCAGTTTTAAGCAATGTTAAGTGTGTTCCTTACCATACGATAAGGATTGAAAAAAATTTTAACTTTTGCTTCCTCTGAATTCCAAACACTCAAGGAACTTAATCAACTTTTATCTAAAATGACACCGACAAGACCTACAAAAGCTAAATTGACAATCGTTTCCAATAAAAGCCAAAATATTCACCATTTCTCTATTCTAGACTTAGGGAAAACTAAATAATTAAAACGGAGTACTTCAGTGTGTATTTTTAATATTCAGTCAAGAACAAAGCGCTTTCGACATAATAATTGTCATCATCAGGGTTCCCGTCCAGGAGTAAAACCACAGGCGGCATGCGGAAGAGTCAATACACAAAATTTACAAACTTAACATGCAGAACAATCAATATACGTAGAAAAGACAACGGTCAAAATCGAGTTAATATTTTTTTGTTTACTTCTTCTGGCGAAAAACTGTACTCGATTTTGACCGTTGTCTTTTCTACGTATATTGATTGTTCTGCATGTTAAGTTTGTAAATTTTGTGTATTGACTCTTCCGCATGCCGCCTGTGGTTTTACTCCTGGACGGGGAACCCTGTTGATGACAATTATTATGTCGAAAGCGCTTGGTTCTTGACTGAATATTAAAATACACACTGAAGTACTCCGTTTTAATTATTTAATATATTTGGTGTGCACAACCATTATTCAAACATTAGGGAAAACTGTGTGTCATCTTTTGGGGATATATATATATATTCGTACGAATTTACACATTGCCATATTCTAACAATAAGGATCTAATTGTACCACTTGAGTCTGCTGTGTGAGTTTCATATATTATAAGGAGTCTTCCAATATTGTATTCACTTTTACTGCAGCTCATACACTTTCAATGTTGATCTGGCATACCCATAGGTCCGATATTGAGTGGCTCTTGTGTTAGAAGGGACCTTGAGTTGGTCGTATTAGGAATTTTTGAAATGGCAGTGTGTTTCACCAGGAGATCCGAAGACAGTCTGGTATTCTATTGCTGTTCATATGAAGAAATAGTACTCAATTAATATAATGGATATGTTAAATCAACAAATAAATACTCAATTATTCATATCAAACCTAACCAAGGCATATGAATGAATGAAATCATTATTTAATCTGTGCAATAGTATTTTAAAACAAGTATGATTTTCATACAAAAATGATAACATCTTGTGATCCACATGTTTCACTTTAATTTTAACACCTTTGCCACACACACTCGGTTCATATTTTGGCTATTCAATAAAATATTCCTCTTACTAAAACAGACAGAACCGGTGATAAGTTTATAAAGTTATACAATGTGGTACAATTAATGTACATACTGAATAAATTCTTTAATTTGTGATTTTGTCTTATTATGTATGACAATTGGTCCACACCTTTCAAAGTATCAACAAGTTCTTTTTGTTTCGTTTCACCAGTTTGGCTATCTCAGTTGAATTTGAGTTGAACACACTCATTTTAAGTTATAATTACAAATAAATTTGTCAGAGAAAAAAAATATATCTTAATTATCTTCAATAGAGTCTCAATCTTCATCGGTGAATTATATGAATGACATCTCATTAGAGTACTTTGATAGTTTATAGTTTTGTTTATTGAGGCACTGAGGCAGCGACATAGTAATAAAAACCTGAATCCCATTGATTAAACTGGACTGAAATATAAATGACTTTGTTTATTTTTCATAATATTCACAAGCTTAGGGCTATACCTATTCTTTCTTCGCTCTTTAGCTGCAAATGATGGTAAATACGAAAATTTGTCAATACAGTGTCAGAAATTATATACTGCTGGTAGGTTTAGAGATTTACACAATCCTAATGGTATTAAGAATCAGGAACATTCTCAAGCTCAGGAATTTGCTTTGGAAATAAAAATATTGTATTAAATATATTTCTAGGTTATGTTTACTCATTTCCCTTCTCTGACTGATGAACCCACAGAAATTTTTGTGACTTTTTAGTAACTAGAAATAAAGCCC
>CM024240.1:112354289-112405240 GCA_013421045.1 Propylea japonica | reverse complement strand
AGACTCATAAAACCACCAAGACGGTTAGACTTGTAATTGAAGTAGAATAGATGCCTTAGAATTATGCAGCAATGACTGTGAAAGACTGTTAATTTGATAAGGTTTTTTTCTAAATAAAGGGGATGTTATGAGTGCATGCTTGTTCTATGGTATGACATTGTTCTATGGTTAACCTAACCAACCTAGTCAATAAGTGAATAAGACGGCCGACTCACGTGGTTGTACCGTCACCTTTTGTTAAAGTCTATTAGTCTAATAAAGTCAAGTTGTTCTAAAAAGTCTTGTCAATCATACCACTACAGAGATCTGAAGATCTGCAAGCAGTTATATCAAGTTCATATCGTGTACATATTTTACATTCTAGTTTAAAAATGATCAAAGGAATTTAAAAAATACTATGAATCCTTCACAAAATGATAATAATAATCTCCGAAGCGTATCTGAGAATCATGAGTGTTGATAAATATGACGATAATCTTTAGTAAAATGCAGTGTGTTGAAATATACGATATTAAAAAAAAAATACATAAATTAGTATGGAATGCATATAATATAGTTTTATATCAGAATGGAAAACAAACGGGCATCTTTTTATATGAAACGAAGATGTCAGAGTGCTATATAAGCACACATGACTGAGCTTCTATTCTCAAACATAATGAACCAAAATTTAAAAAAAAACAAGAAAAACCCCGAAGTGAGCTCACGCTCTGGCGCGTATTTCTTGAATACCAACAAAGTTAAAATTTGAATATCCTGAGAAAGGCAAAGGATGTTGAGGTACGTAGAAAAATAGTTGAATGCGTGGTTCTACCAGATTGATAAAATTTTCGTTCAGTGTTAGTCCAAAGGCTCAAACCGACTAACCGAGATAAGTTATGAGCAGTTTTAAAGGTATTGGTCCAAAGCTCTTGCAATAATAGTTCATTTTGAAACTGAGCGTCAAATTAAATAACATTTGCTCTAATTTTTTTCATTTTCCTTCAGCACAAGAAATAAGTAGAAATATCCCGACCTGCTTCCGAGATTTTGAAACACCCGAGTAATTATAGACTGCACAGAATATACACTCAGAGACCTCAATGTCTTTCAGTATTGCAAGCAGTACTCAAGTCAGTTATACATTTTCCTTCAGCAGAAGAAATAAGTAGAAATATCCCGACCTGCTTCCGAGATTTTGAAACACCCGAGTAATTATAGACTGTACAGAAATATACACTCAGAGACCTCAATGTCTCTGTTGTAGCCTCCGATAAAGTTATTTTGGAAGACAGTGGGTTAACAAATAAGCTGAATATTAAACGATGGACTGGCCAGCTCGCTCTCCAGACATGAATTGCATCGAACATGTCTGGTCTGAGATGTTTAGACAATTGTCAACCTTAGAACAACCGATCAATAACCTGGAGGACCTTTCTAACGCTTTACGGGATATTTGGACGAATTTGCCCCAAAATTTTATAAATCGTTTGATCGAAAGTATGCCTCGTAGGGTAGAATGCTTGGGACGAGCTCGTGGGGGACCAACTAGGTACTAGCGTAACCGAAACTTCAGCCTTCTTGTGGTTTCTTCATAAAATTTTTATGTTATTCAAACACAGAATTTTGAGTGTTCCTAATAAAGTCTTTTTCTCTACACAACTTTCCATTTTTTCATTCTTTTCTCAAGTGAACCATATTATCAACTGAAAATACTCTGATATCTGACTAAATTTATAATCTTGGAGCGAATATTTCAGAAATGAATTTAGAACAAGTAAGTGATCCCTATTAATTGTTGAGCAGTGTATAATAAAATTATGTTTCGAAAGTGGTAAACTAATGAGTGAAAATAATAATAATATACATCCTCTTTTCGATATAAATTAATAAGAAATTTTCTCTGCATACCCAAGTGACTTTAAAATACACTTTCTTTTTTCAGATGTTGAAAATTCTAATACAAAAGATTATGAGTTACTCCACACGATCCTTGAACCCAAACAAGAGTGTTAGAATAGTGGAAAACAACCTACTACTTCAGGAAGAAGCTTTTCAAAGACCTTTCTATAGAGGAAATATTTTCCGAAGTGTCAGCTCTGAAATTGAATATAGGAGCTGAGCTGATAATATTATTTTTAAGCTCTGTTTTCCTATTCTTTATTTATACAATTTTATAACCCACATCCAAACTATAATACATTCTCTACAACTCTTTAGTTTCAGATAAATTCTGACTTCAATGAACTATTCCCGAGAAAATTGACAGCATTTATTCGAAATGGCCGCAATTAGCAGATGCAATACTTCCCAGGTAGCAATGTGACCTAAGATGACGACATATTGACGTTAATTTCTCGTCATATTTGGTCCACGACGTCTCGGACCAATATATGACCTATAACGTACGTCACAATATATGACTTATATAACGTCGTTATTTTTGACGTCTATTAGACCTCAAATGGTCTGATAAAATGTGGTATTATAATACCAAATTTTATCAGACCATTTGACGGGTATACCCATATTTCAAATGTTATCTACACAGATATGTTATTTTATACAAAAAGTACAACTCATGAAAAAGCTCCACTGATCCTACTCTGATGAGAAACATCACTTTAATAGACACATTAGAAAAAGAAAGTCCTCACGTTTAAATTACTTTCTGATGTTTGTAACTGTAATCGACGTTAAATTAATAAAGGATACCTACATTAATGTTGAAATCATAATTTTTATTTCATAAATCGTCCTCAATACAGATTAATAATAATAATAATAATAAGGCCTTTATTGATAAGTATCAGAGTACAAAGAAAATAATTACAAATGTAATAAGCTGCCTTCTGTGGCGGAGTTTAGCATAGCTATTCTTACTCAACCACATCAGGACAGAAATAAATCTATAATAAGAAAAAATGATTATCATAATAATAAATGCACCCATAATTGTTGAAATATGGCACCCAAAACTATCCCCCCCCCCAAAAAAAAAACAATGAAGAAAAATATCAGATACGCTTAAGAGCACAAATTCAAGTCTACAAGTTAGTCAGGTTCTGCCTATTCAATAAATAAGTTTTACATTTTAATTTGAACTTCCGGATACTCGAGCTCTTTAGTTCATCAGGGAGCATGTTATAAAGTAAAACCGCGTTGTAGGAGAATGACCTGCGAAACAATGCTGTCCGATGACGTGAATAAGAAATCTATAACCGAATCTTGTGTCCCTACCGTGTCTGGATTCTACAGGAACTAATTTACTTCGTAGCAAAGATGATGAGTCCGCACAGTTGATCAATCTGTGAGTAAAATTTGCGAGATGCAGTTGCCCTCGACCCCTCATATTTAGCCAACCAATATCCAACATTGCCTGAGAAATATGGTCATATTTCCGCAAACCATAAACCAAACGAACGCAGTTTTTTGAACCCTTTGAATGCGGTTCATTTCTTCCTGTCGTAAGCAGTATCCATATAAGAAGTCACAATAGGAGAAATGCGACAGTACTAGTGTTTAACAAAGCCCTTTTCTTAGGGAATAGCTCAACACATGTCTGTTAGAATAAATCATCCTTAGGCTAGAATACGACTTTCTCATAAGGTGCTTTACATGGTCATCGAACCTCAAATTACTATCTATGCAAACTCCCAAGTTACTAGCTGCATCACTAACCGCAACTTCAGAACCATTAAGTTTTATACTCAAATTATTAACAAGAGTTAATTTAGTAGTTTTGGAAGAAAAACACAACACAACAGTTTTCAGCATTAAGTTTGAGGCCATGCTGTCTAGAAAACGACGCCAACCTCTCAAGCTCTGCATTTATACGCCCATTCACAACCTTAACATCCCTACAGTCGAAATGAGCATACAACTGAATATCATCAGCATAAGCTTGCGCTTCACAGTAAGCAACCGAACGGAGGAGATCAGCAGTATAAATAATGAAAAGCAATGGACCCAAAATCGAACCTTGCGATAAACCAGTTAAGATCCTCATGTTGGTCGAGTATTTTCCATTGCTGAAAACAACTTGCGATCTATCCCGCATGTATGACTCGAGAAGCGTACAAGCACTTAGATTAAAGCCATAGTATTTTAGTTTAGAAATAAGTAGTTCATGATCTAAGGTGTCGAATGCCTTAGAATAGTCCAGCAATATCAAAACGCTAGCCAGTCCCCTATCCTGAGCTTCAATTATACTATCTACAACCGTGGTCAGCGCCGTTGCCGTACTGAACCCCCTTCTGAAACCACACTGGTTGGGAGGTAAAATATTATTGGTCTTCACGTATTCATACATCTGATTGTACAATATACGCTCGAATACTTTAGATATAGCTGGTAAGATGCTAATTAACCGCAAATCATCATAAGTGTTACATGCACTCTTTTTTGGAATTGGTTTACCAATAGCTATTTTCCATGAAATAGGAAAATAATTATGTTCGATACAGCTATTTATAATATTGACAACAACTGAATCAATGAACAGGCTACAGTATTTAAGCATTGTGGCAGTTATATTGTCAATTCCAAGAGCATTACTCTTAAGTCCATTCAGAACAGCATTGACCTCTGAAACCGATGTCATGGCGAACGAAAAAGTTGTCATTGAATTAAACTTATGGTTTTTATAATAATTTATTGCATCAGATGTTTCATCAGATATATTTTGAAAGAATTTTGAAAAGTAATTTTTTATGCCTTCGGGGTCAGAAATATTGGGTGGAATGACATGATCCTTTTTTGATCGAATACTGAGATTTCTAAGCGTATTCCAGGTCTTAGTGGAATTATTTTCAGCGAAAACGGAATCAAGATAGGCCTTTTTTTCATTCCTGGTGGCAGTGACTGTGAAGTTACGTAAATTTTTATATGTCGCCCAGTCTGATTCTGACCGAGACTGTTTGAATTTTTGCAGAGCTTTATCACGCTGTTTCATTATTAATTTCAGGTTATCAGTTAACCATGGGGCCCGCGGTTTTGTAATTTTTCTTTCTTTCAATGGCGCATGTCTGTCGAAAAGTTCCAACATTAGCTCGTTGAATAGGTTTACCTTTGTGTCAATATTTTTTTCCATAATGATATTCATCCATGGCAGGTTATATAAATCGTTCAAAAAACTATCCAAGTTAAAATTACGGAAGCATCGAAATGTCACTAAGCGAGGTGGAGGCTTTATACGTTTTAATTTGAGTACAGCATAAACCATCCTATGATCGAAATACCATCAAAAGGTAGAGTGCCTACTCTGTTCACAAGATCCTTGTTAAGTACAAATACTGGATCAATCAGAGTAGAGGAGGAGTGGGTTATTCTCGTTGGTTCATTCAATATTTGAGTGAAACCGTATGATTCAAAACAATTCACGACAGGGTTATTCAATTGGAAAACATCTACATTTATATCGCCTAAACATATAATTTCACCATCATCAATACAGATAGTTGATAAAATACTATCTAAATCTGTAATGAAATTGTTCAAACTTGAATTAGGAGGTCTGTAAAAACCCCAACAATGAAGCTTTTAACACCAAATTTGAATTTCATGAATGAACACTCCAAGTTACTGCTGTACTCAATCTCAACAGAAAAGACTGACCTGAATGTGTTTCTTTATAGTAAAATCCAACACCACCACCCCTAGTAGGTCTCGGCTTATGAATGAATCTGTAGCCCGGAATAGCCACAACATCTACATCAACAGCATCAGACAGCCAGGTTTCGGTCACAGCAACAACATCGAAATCGTTTTCTAAAACAATTCTCGAAAATTCTCCAAAACCCGTGAACAACGAACGAATATTGATGTGCGCAATCTTCATGTTACCCATAACAGTAAGCGTACCTGAATTCAATCAAAAAATGACAAATAGTTTAACCAAATACAGAAAAATCAACTCAAATTAATAAATGAGTAGGTGTTCCTGAGTTGTTACAACTAAAAAAAAAAAATTTCAGAGAGGGAAAACAATTAAATAAAGTTTGGGTGCCTTAGTATTAAAATGAACAAACAAAATATGAAACAGGAAAAAAAAGTATGAAGTATAATTCCCGCAGGAATGTAAAAAATAAACAGATATCATATTTGCGGTATACGGCTTACTCGTGAATATTGTCAATATCATCTTCATTCTGAATCAAGATCTTCTTATTCGCCACTTTTCCGAAGATTTTACCTCCCATCGACCAAACATTTTCTTTACCGACTTTTTCTTTGGCCAGAAGCAACAATTCATACCTTCTTCGAGTCAACTCTTCGAGGATTACAAATTTACTCCCTTTGAATTTACGCTTCTGTTCAAATATAACATTTCGATCTCGAATGCAGTTGAAGTGCACTAGTACAGCACTGTTCTTGCTATTTTTCTTTGAATTCATTCTCTGACAAAATACGGGTGTGATATCAGAGACATTAAGTTTATTCTTGAAAACATCCGCAACTTGTTCATTCAGTAGTTCTCCTTTGCTAGAATTATCAGGTAAACCATATATCCTAAGTTGCTTCATTTACCTTTTTGTTCCAATTCGTCTATCTTCATCTTGTAATCTTCGTTCTCTTTTTCGACAATATCGAGACGTGTTTCCAAATTACTTATTTTCAGCTTATATTGCTGAAATGTTTCATTTTTCTTTGCGACACCTTGTCGGAAATTCGCTCGATCAACATATTAATAAATGACTCATCTGATAATGCATCTTTAACTATATCACGTGTGATATCGTGGGTCAATTTGTTTAGTTCAGTTTTTTGTCTTTCCGTGAATACCATTGTATTTCAATTAATTAATTAATTAGATAACAGGATAATCTTCACTTTATAAACTTCACTTTATAACAGCGTATCACTATCTTACACTTTGTGACGAATTCGCAGAAACAAAGATGATTAGTCAGCACGAAAATTACAATTTTAGCCGGAGCCACAAATATTCAGACTGCTATCGATGAACGCATATGTAGACTACCGTAATGAGATGTTCTTAACTTTACGTCCCATGATTGTTCAGCGTTCCTTGTCCGTGTTCTGTGTTCTATGTCACGAGCTTGGCTTCATGTCATGACTCACTACAACTACATTCCTCAATGTGTATGATTTATCTTCTGCCAATCAGAGCAAATAGTGGAAATAGTAATGGAATTTTTAAAGGCCTCAAAACTAAATTTATAGTCATTTGTTGGAATAAAAATATACTATGTGGATTGTAGTTGTATGTCTATATGTTATAACAATGACTGTACAAAATATATAGGATATACTCTCTCTGTATGTGTTTCATCCTAGTACATCACTTCATCCTTATACCCGGGGTCGGGGAGGGAAACATGAAGAAACTGGGTACATAGCCGGCGGCTGAGCCCATAGCCCCAAGTGGGTCATAGAAAGAGAAGAAGAAGAAGAACTACATTCCTCCCAAATCAAGCGTGGTAGCGGTAGCCGTGCTGTGAATTTCTGGTTAGGTGGTAAGTAGTGAGTTTTAAAATCAAATTATATTATGGAAAAAATGTACGTCGTAATAGAATTCAAAGAAATAAATGACGCCGGGGCAAACAGTGTAGCGATTGTACGGAAAAGCTGGCTTTCACCACGAAACAAGATGTTTTATGGCCACCAATCAAAATTTAGAAGGTTTGTGTGAGTTCTGAGTATAAAGATGAATCAAGAAATTTTAAGTGAGTACAATAAACTGTACTGATATTTGTTTATTTTATTTAATTCGCTTCTCTCTCCAGACCTCGCCAACTTCCAAATGGAAAATGAGCTAAATGTATTCGATTGTTCGAGAAACTTGGCTCTCATTGACCTATATAAAAATTGAGGCCAAAATTTGGTTCGGGGGAATGAAAACTAACACGAAACTGTGGGAATTTTATCGAGCCAACTGACTTCACTCTTTGGAGTCCCGGTGACACCAATGAAATGCGAGAATAGATGGAAGGTTTTGGAGAAAATTATAAAAAAAGTATTGATAACAACCGAAAAACAGGAAGAGGCGTGAAAAAATTCCAATATGAAAATGAATTAGATTAAATTTACGGCAAGAAGAACAGTGTTTCGACCAATGTTATTGTTCGACTCGGACACTGTATGTCCATCATCAGAAGCATTAGTAGAAGTCAGTGAGCCTAAGCTCAGAATGATTTAAAGGAATATTATAACAGAAAAGTTGAGTATTCAGAAAGGAAAGTTGAAATTGGAGAAGAGTAACGTAGCCGACAGACTGAAAAGAACAGCTTTTGGAAGCATTATTTTTTCCGACGTAAATAGAAAAAGTTGTTCGTGTGCCAAAATGATTATTTCAATATTTTTCAACTGTCGTGATGATTATTTTTTTCATGTTTATTTTATATTGAAGATTTTGAGTTACTCAATATCTTTATCACCCATTCACTTATAATTTTTTTTCACACAACTACTTTATCACCATTAATTTATTGCATACGCAAATGAAAAAGGGTACCTACATTGATCATAAATAGTTTAATTATTTATTTATGTACAATATACTTGCTTTATAATTCCTGGAATTAAATCCAACAATGTTTTCCTCATTCTCTCCATCTATCTCAACATTTCCTTGTGATGTAACACAATGAACATTTATTCCATCTGCTACGACACGAAGCCGTGTTGGTGCGGATGTTTTAGGGCTGAATGAAACAGAATCGTAGCACTCTAGCCAAGAATGGGCCTCCTAGATGTTGAGGAGAGTTTTCTACACCTGCATGTTTGTTACTCGTTATCGTTGGTTATGTTTACTCGTTCACTATATTTATGATCACATCTGATTTTGTTTTCTGTTAATGTGATCTTGTCGGAAGGGGAACTTGGCCAGCGGTGGGTTTTTCACGGTTCTGTGGTATATAGTTGTAGATGCAGTAGTTCAAGTGTAATTTATTTTGAGAAAGTCACTGTCAAAAGTTTGACTTCTTGTTCTTTTTTCTTCAACATCGTAACTGAAAAGACGTAATTTCAAAGTTGATAATTAATAATTAAAATCAATTTTAATCTGAACCGTCAAGGTATACACCCGGAACAAAAGGACATTGTCACGTTTTGGGGTAAGATATTTTCTTTTCATGGACGTAGTTTTGAGATATTTAGACGTAATCACGTGTGAACATAAACCTTTCTTTTTCTCCGTATTGTTTTCAGTTCCTGATTAAAAACCCACTTCTGGCCAACCCCCAGGTTTTTGTAACAATAAGACTATTAAGAACACAAGGAAATATATGCTGGGAATTAAAACAATTGTTTCAATCTCTGGAAACCCCAACCCACACCCTTGGAGGACCTCAACCATTTGGGGAGGTAACACATCTAGGAATTCGGTATCACCTTCTCCTAATGATAATTGTGCAAGACACGACATGCTCTAATGAAATGGCAGATCGTTGGATACTTCTCAGGTTGAGGTGATATAATTGTCGAAACTTTTGCTTCAATATGCCAAAGGTATGCTCAATGAGTATTCGACAATGACTCAATTTAATGTTGTAATTTGGTTCCATTTCAGTAAGGTGACCATTATTTCGGTATAGTGTGAGAAAATTTCTGAAGCAAGGATATGGTCTATCTCCTGATATGTATTTATTCCTACACAATACTGAAAGATTTCTATACAGGGGAGAATTGTGGAAAACTCTGGAATCATGTACTGATCCTGGAAACCCTATGAAGATATCCCTTATCCTTCTCTTTGAGTCACAATTTGCTTGAAACTAAAAATACGAAAAATCACATTTAATGATTATCACTAAGAGAAACACTATCCTACTCACCTGTATCGAGTAATATTTTTTTCTGTTGAAATAAGATTCATGGTCATTTTTTGGTTTGTCAATTCTCACGTGACTACCATCCACACATCCTAAAACGTCTGGAAATCCCATAGATGAAAAATCCTCTGCGATTGAACATTGCTCTTCATCCGATGGCCATTTTATAACATCTTTGGATTTATTGCTGATAAAAACAATCACATTTTCAATTATAAGGTACGCGTGCTGAGTGAAATGTTAAATCTATCAGAAACATCACGAAATGATGCAGCTTCATGTGTTGCATACCTGCAAAATATCCATATGCATTTAATAGGGCTTATTCTTGTGAAACCTGTATCCTTTTTTCGGATAGAATTCACCAAGTTCAAATTCTTCAGCTAATTTCTCCTCCGTTACTGACCTATGAACTTTGAAATGTTCCTGGAATTCTCTATGTGTATATTTATGAACCACATTTTCTGCATACCACTCATTTTTGTTGGTGATGTTCCAATAATTCAGGTAAGACTGTGGCTAAGAAATCATCTTCATCATTAGAAGATGATGAACTTGAGCTGGATTCTAACAGGAAATTCTAAAAAATAATAGCTATTATTACAACAAGGGAAATATGAATAGTATATTTCCCGAGGTTGTCCTAGTTACATCCCGAGGGCGAAGCCCGAGGGATGTATAGACAACCGTGGAAATGTATTCATTTTCCCGTGTTGTAATCAATAGTTTTTTTTCTGATCGATACAATATCGTTTTGAAATGGAAGAATAATATTATATTGTAAATTTTGGATCTAATTGGATTTTTAACGTTGCTATGGGCCGTGTTTGTGAGAATCATGGTTGACTGGTTTAATTTTGACGTCTTGTCAGAAATAAAATTATTGAAATAATGTCGAACTACGTCGAAACTCAAGCGGCAAAAGCCCGTGAATTTTTGATTCCGGTCAAATCTAAAGCTGCCATAGTAAGAGTATGAAGGCTTTCGGGAGTGGAAAAGATAAAGTTTGGTGGACGTGTCAGCGAAATATTTTGCTAGCATATTTTGAAGATTTGGTATGTTGCTCTGATTCTTGTTCTTTTCATGTATGATCAATTCATTCGATCTCCTGTTGCAGGAATATTCACCAACACGTTTTGGCCAAAAATATCTATGTTAAGATCCCTGCTACATTTGAAGGAAAAACGAATGTCAAATTATTTGATGAAGTGGAAGTATTTTCTTAAGAACAAAATAAAGGATCCGTTCCAAAAAATCAGCAGTGTTGTCCCGGAGCAGGTTAAGAATTTTTGATAGAAGCTCCAAATAATTTTTTCTTATGTATAATGTTGCATATTATACTTTTTTTTTACCAAAATATGACTTGACGTTTCATATTTCCCTTGGGACAATAAGACTTGACGTTTCATATTTCCCTTAGGAAATATGAGTGTGTTATGACATATTGTAACTAAGGCGATATTGCTCATTATTGATTCGATCAGAAAAAAAAGATATTAAGAAATCAAATTATAAATAACGAAGTTATTGTACTCATTACCTACCTCCATTATCCAATATATTTCCTAGTGTTTTTACTATCCTTTATATTATGTTCAATTTTGTTCAACAAATACCTGAAAATACTAAATTCTTACAAAAACCACGTTGCACGTTTTTGAATTGAACAATCCACTAAGCACAAAGCTACTACGCATAATCCGAACTACACGATTCTGAACCAGTACTTTGTCAGATGCTTGAACTGTTTTCACCGTCCTAGGATAGTTCCGAATCGTTCCATAATCTAACCAAAACACGGACAATATAGTTCCGAACCAGTTCTGAATGAACCAAAACAGTAATTTTCAGATTTTTCATCTGCGCTTGTGCGAACCAAAACAAAGCTTAATTCCTACTATATGACATAACTTGTCAATATAAGTAGTATTGCGGCTCTTCTGTTTGCATTATGTCTTCAAAACAAATTGTTTTCGAACCTAAAATGTAATTTTTAATTAAGATAAGAGAAAATAGTAACATTCTTTTCGGAGCTTTCTCGCATAAACTGAGAAAGCAAGATAAAGTAGGAAAGTGGAAAGAAATATCAAATTTGGCTCAAAGTATTTGTTTAGTACCAGCGGATAAAGATTGGACTTATGTGAGGGATACATTATGGCAGAATTTGAAAAAAACTGCAATGGTGAGTAAAACTGAAACTTCCAATCATTATTAGTATCGACTTATGGTACCTATCTATCATCTTTACTAATATTATAAAGAGGAAATATTTGTATGTTTGTGGGTTTGTGGCGTTGATACGAGTTAACTCATTAGCTACTTGACCGATTTCAATAATTTTTTCACCCTTAGAAAGCTAAAATATCCCTGAGTAACATAGGCTATACTTTTCACCCCCGAAAAATTGAGAAAACCTACTAAAACTTCATTGATAATAAATATGAGTACCAAAATCAGCTATTTTCAGGTGCGCTGCAAAAACCGTAAGACGTTCATGGATACAATGTATGACGGAAATGTACCTCTTCAATAGTTCTACAAAAAGTCCGCGATAGCATATATCTATCTTTCAAGGTTTACTCGGTATTACCTTTAAAAGGTATCAAATGTTTCTCAAAATTATGCATTATTGGAAGTTTTTTTTTATGAATACGCTATTGATCCTTATCCAATTGAATACGTCGTTCATTCCCAGTATTTAATTTAGAACGGAATTGCCTTTTAGATCATTCAATTATGATGAATACATCAAAAGATATGGCAGGTTGAAGATGAAATGGCACCAAAATGCGTCTCCGAGGTAGGCACTAGGCGGGTAGGAGAAGGTACCGAATAGATGTATGAATGTATTTTGGATTGCCTGTGCGCGTATGGTTATGATTACAAATCAGATCTACAGATGGGCGCTGTAGTCATTATATAGGTTATTCATCTACTGTGCAACAAACGGTTGGATCGAATTAAATGAATTTTTTTGTATACAGAACAACGTCTGTTGGTATGCTAGTAGACTTATAAAAGATTGGACAGGACGTGTAAGAGAGAATATTCACTTCAGACAAGGATAGAATAATATTGCTGCGAAGCACAGATAATGAAACATTGGATCCCATTATATTATTATGTTCTGTCAGTTTTCCAACATGAAGGATGGAGTAATATTAGTTTAGTTTAGTCTATGCACCACACTAATATTACTCCATTCTTCACAGTATCTCTCTCTCTTATGTTGGGAGCACGAAACTTATTGCGAAAGTCACGTGACGCCCTGTCTATCCTTTTATATGTCTATGATATCTATAGATTAAAATTAATAATGCGAAGAAAACTGGCACTGGTGAAATAGGGACTCAAACAGAAGTGGATAAAATTGTACTGGAAATAATTGGGAAAGACTCTCCTGTAATATGCGGTCTTGGAGTAGCTGAGTCTTTCGAAAAACCCAAGCAACCGAGCCGTGAAACTGTCGTAAAGAATAATAATGCCGAAGATATTGCCAATAAAAGTGGACCAATCAGTACTCACGAAACCCCATCTATTCCAAAACAATTCGATGGTAATTCTTCTCAAAGCAAAATAATAGGAATAATAATAGGGAAATGCATATTTATGCAGGAAGAAAAAGCAATAATTCCGATTCGGAAAAAGTTGCCCAGATAGAACAAGAAAAGCTTGCTTTGCGAGTAGAATATCCAAGGTTGAAGAACCATAAAACTAAAGTGGAAATTGTAAAATTATAACAAGAGCTTAAACTGCCCATGTTACAGTTCACGGCATAGTTACCACAATATAACGAAGATGAAAATGGCTGCTGCGCCTGCTGCTTTTTCAATTTGTGATAGTAGATAGGTACAATCTCATTATAAGGAACATATAATTATTTAGTTGCGGTTTTTTGTTAACTTTTGCAAATACATTGAAATGTGTCGATTCATAAAAATATTCATATATCATAAAACAATAAAGTTAGTTTCTGACAAATAATTGATGAGTCTCGTAATCTAACTTGGGCCCCGACAGCAGCTGGTGCAGCATCCTCAGGATTTTCGTAATTTTCTACATCTAGGAATTTTCATCATCTTGTATTGCAATATCTTCAGCAGAGATATTGCAAAGAGTCGCACAACATTTGAAAATATTTGCAGCAAATACAGAATAGACACGTAGATGATTCAGTGTAACGAAGCAAAATAATTTCTATCATTATTTGGTTTCGTTCAATTGAAGTTGACGGAAATCGGGAATTTTCATCTCCGCGCTGAAGATGTACGGCAACTTAGATCGCGATTTCTCGATACCGCACACGTGGGGCGAAGCTACCTGTTACCAGCCACACGTGTCCAAAAGGTTTAAAATGCGGGATTCTCCGCTGAATAAGGCAGTCGAATTAAAATCAACGTCCTGACCACTACCCAGAAGTACTAGCCGACCAGTCCGTCCAGAAGTAAGTGCCACCAGAGGGTTCTGCAGGGGCAAGTTCAGTTAAGGTATGATTGTTTTTATTCTTATTTGCTGGCTTTGATATTTATAATGTATTTCTCCTGTTGTATTTTCCTGTCCTTCCGCCGCTCGAGTTCGCAGAGGTTGTGTAGTAGCTTCAAACGGCCTGCATGACTTGTGAGAATTCCGAGATTGCAAGATGGTGTATGCTAGCTTAAACGGCGCATATATTGTCTTGTATTATCCTCTCTTCTGGTATTACTCGAGTTCCTGGACGTTGTGTATTAGCTTCAAATGTCCTCATGAAGTTCTGAAACTCTGAGTCGACAAGAGGGTGTATGTTAGCTTGAAACGGCACATACACTGTCTTGTTGTGCCCTTCCGACACCGTTCGAGTTTCTGGGGGTGTGTAGTAGCTTGAAACGGCCTGCATGACACCCTGAAATTCTGACCTGCAAGAGGTTGTATGTTAGCTTGAAACGGCCCATACACCGTCTTGTTGTACCCTTCTGGCATCATTTGAACCCCCGGAGGTTTGTAGTAGCTTGAAACGGCCTGCATGACATCCCGGAGTTCTGATGTGCAAGAACGCGTATGTTAGCTTTAAACGGCCCATATGCAGTCTTGTAAATGCCTCCCTTTATCCTTCCCCACCGTGTGCCGCTCCGGAATATCGAGGTGCATGCCCTAGCTTCAAAAGACGTGCATGGGCCTCGTGGTTCAGAGCATTAGGGTGGGTGTATGCTAGCTTGAAACGGCGCATATGCTTTCCCTGGTACCGCGCACTAATTTCCTTTCACCGCCTGTCCGTAAAACCGATTGTTGTTAATAGCCTGTAGATGTGAACCGAGGTATGCCAGTAAATAAGGATGTCATTTTTGGGAATTTGACTGTTAGGAACTTGCTCATGTTAGAACCTTCGCTTCCGTACCGTTACTTACTAGTGCTTGATTAATTTTCCGCTTGTACTCTCTTCGACTATCTTTACCGCTTTTTAATACCGCTTGTATGTATTCTATTGCTTATTTTTCTGAGAGCTCTCACCGCTGACATAATGCTGCATGTTACATCCCGCTTCAACCTTCTCACCGCCCGCTCACCCTCTTTCCTCACATTGTATTTATTATATCATGGTGTATTTTTATGACTGCCGTTAGTTACCGTTTACCGAATAAAGATGTTATTATAATTATGTGTTTTCTTTTCCTAAGGAATATTGAGTATTTTTCAGAGTTAGGGAATATTTAGTTAGGTAAAAACTACTGACCCCGGACATAACCTTCTCTGGCTGGTAGCTCCCGGACCCCATAGGACACCGCCTATGGGTACCCTAGTGTCCTCAACACTTTAAACTAGATGGTGGCGCCCGAGATCTCTACTTCCGAAGGTAAACGATGGCAACGCAGTTTGGTAGAGACGGGAGCACGTCACAAAATGGCGCCCGAGCAGGGACCGTTGTTTGAAGACGTTGCAGAGACAGACCAGGAAATGGACCGTTGTTGGTGGACTGTTATTGGAGGACCATTGTTGGAGGAATGTTGCCGAATTCACCGAGACGTTACCATGACAGGGTGAGGAGAAAAGAGCCATATTGGAGTGAGGAACCCCGTATGAGGATACCGCCGCAGCAATAATACAGGAGGAGTACAAAAGCCACAAGCGGAGTGAGTATAAACCATTACCGACCGACCGTATCTTTTACCAACCGACCGACCGAACCCTTTACCGGCCGAAATCCCATTTACCGCCCCATATACCGTATGTTGATAGGTACTGACTGATCACCAAACACTTCGTGATGAACCCCAGAAGATGCTTTTCACCCGATTCAAGGAATTTGATGAAGAACTTGAAGAATGTCTAAATGGTGACAGTAGCGAGAGACTGCATACCGGAATATTTGAGGATCGAGAATACTAGTTCGAGAATCCTGTCATACTTTGTATTCCTGATATATTCCGCCAAAGGGGCGTCTGCCTGGATGGTAAGACGTTGTCGTGGCTTCACTTGGTACCGGACTTTGTTTTAGTGAGCATGACGTTGGAGGGGGTCCGAGCCGTTCCTAAGGCCTTTTGGATATTAGGGGTATGGATATACGAAGCAACTTGGCAGACCGAAGGGGACCGTATTGATCTAGCATCATTGCAGTATTGAGCCGACATCGATGGAATATCGAAAACTGTCAAAGTTCTTGGAAGAAGGTTGACACTTATTTGGCCGAATCCGAAACCGTTAGTGTACCGTGAACTGTAGGGAAGCAGTTACCGTCAGATTATTTTGGAAGAAGGGTCAACGTCAGATGCCAGCGACCAAGAACACCGACAAACTTCAAGTACCGAATAGTCCGAATCCGATAGTTTGCAGCGTCAAACTAATTATATGAAAAGGGACACCGAAACTGTACCGAATACCGTTAACAGCGATCTACGTACCAGTTGGATTTACCAGTTGGCAAAGGAGGAACTGGATGTAGAATTGGACAAGTTTCATTTATACCGAAAAGGAACCGTCGAGGAAAGCGACAAAAGGTTATTCAGGTTCATCGAGAGTGGTCAGTCTCCGCCGAATCCGCCAGCCCAGCTGATACCGCCCAGTTCCGTTGAAACCGAACGTACCTATCTGCACCCAGAAACCTTTCAAAACCGTACCGACCGATCGTAAAATTTGCAGGAATTATATTATTATGTCGAAATGTAATTTTTTTTGTCGTAGAGCCTGAAGGTGTTTTGTTGTGACAGGGGGATGAAGCGGGAACACCATCTTACTAGAGCTATCGACGATTTCATAACTAGAGCCGGCCCCCAAATTTTCCGTATACCGAATAATTTCACAGTAGTCAATGTTTTACCCGAGGAGAGACGAAGATTGATCGAATCAGGTTCACATGAAAGATGGACCGAAATATTTGTTCTTATGTTACAGCAATGCCGAAAGCCCGCAAAGCGTCGTAAATGGGAGACCTAGGACGCCTCCGTTCCGTAGGCCGAAACCATGCCTGCCGCCTCCGCCACCGACCCCAACACCTGGGACAGGGATCCGTTCTACCAAGCCGCTGAAAATGGCTACCCTACCGAGGCCGCTGACCCCGCCATTTCTCATTTGGTCGGAGTGGGGATGAGGCCAATAAGTCCCCTGCCGCCGACGCCACCGCCGCCACCGACACGGGAAGAGTTTGGGAAGAATTCGGCAGAATGATTGCCGCCCTACCGCCCGGGTCCAGCAACTGGACCCCCATGATACGATCGTTGGCCAGATTCCTACGACCCAATAGGCCAAGCAATGGAGGTTTTTTACGTGACAAAAATACTACCTGAAATCTGACTGTGCAGTCATGCAATAGGTAGTTTCTACACGATTTTCATGATAAATTCCACTCCTGAATCGTCTTAGGTTTTTTTTTGAGAAGCGAAAATAAGCAAAAAAAATCCAAAATTTTGCTTTTTCGCTTATAAAACGTGAAGTATTGATCTGATCGAAAAGCTGTAAGGGCACTTTTTGTAGAGAATTCAAAAACAAAAAAAATGAGAGGTGACACGTCTCAAGCGGATAATTAGTTTCCGAGAAAAGTCCAAAAAACTGGAAAAAAACATCAATTTTTCGAAAATTCATAACTTGGTCAATTTCTGAGATGAAGCGTAGTTCCTCTGAATTTAAGTAGTTATTAACATATACTTTATTGGTGCACAATTACAAAGCTGTCGGATAAATATTTTTGCACAATCGCAGTTTTCCGAATTCGACGTACTTTTTTCAGAAGGTCGTGATACTCGGCTACTTGTCGGATTTGAATTTTACAAAAACCTTTTTAAAGAAGAAATAAAATTCTTCAAATCGTTAATCTCTCGATACCGACCGATAATGTTTAGTGGGTGAAAAACGGCGTCAAACAGGAGCAAAAGGCTCGAATGCATCAAACTAGTAACGGGCGACTCCCACTCCGCGACTAGTTTGATGCATTCGAGCCTTTTGCTCCTGTTTGACGCCGTTTTTCACTCCACTAAACATTATCGGTCGGTATCGAGAGAATACGATTTGAAGAATTTTATTCTTCTTTAAAATGGTTTTTGTAAAATTCAAATCCGACAAGTAGCCGAGTATCACGACCTTCTTGAAAAAAGTACGTCGAATTCGGAAAACTGCGATTGTGCAAAAACTATTTATCCGACAGCTTTGTAATTGTGCACCAATAAAGTATATGTTAATAACTACTTAAATCAGAGGAACTACGCTTCATCTCAGAAATTGACCAAGTTATGAATTTTCGAAAAAATGATGTTTTTTTTCAGTTTTTTGGACTTTTCTCGGAAACTAATTATCCGCTTGTGACGTGTCACCTCTCATTTTTTTTGTTTTTGAATTCTCTACAAAAGTGCCCTTACAGCTTTTCGATCAGATCAATACTTCACGTTTTATAAGCGAAAAAGCAAATTTTGGATTTTTTTTGCTATTTTTCGCTTCTCAAAAAAAACCTAAGACGATTCAGGAGTGGAATTTATCATGAAAATCGTGTAGAAACTACCTATTGCATGACTGCACAGTCAGATTTCAGGTAGTATTTTTGTCACGAAATCGACCTTTCGATAGCTCTATTGCTTGGTCTACAGGACTGGCCACACGACAAGTATTACCGGATAAAGGTGTAGAAAGCCAGCATTATGTGAACCTACCTTATACGTTGAATATAGTTTAAGTTCTATGGTCGCACAGATGCATTCAAGTCTGTCTGTCATTTTTAACTAGAAAAACAAGCGTCAGAGTACATGTTCTGTTCCTGTATTATTAATTCTAATAAAGTTTATCTAGAACACAAGTCATCACGCATTAATTCCACCAAATAAACCTACAGGTTATGGGCCCAGTATAAACTTGTGCTGAAGAAACTGTTAGAGTTGATATATTTTGGAGATCTTGTAAGTTTGCTGATTAATATAAAAAAAATACAGCATGGCCTTTGCAAGCGGTTCCCAGGAAAAGTTCACTGTACCGTTGTTCGATGGTAAAAACTATACGAACTGGAAGTTTAGAATGGAAACGCTGTTGGAAGAGTTGGAACTGAAAAACGTAATCGAAAAAAGTTTGAAATATCATAGTATCATTGTCCGACACACCAGAAGAAGTCACTCGTAAGGAAAAGCAACTAGAACTGTGGAAGAAGAGAGACAATAGGTGTAAGTCACAGATCATTCAAAGAATAGCTGACAGTCATTTGGAATATGTAAAAGACTTCAACACAGCATTCGATATGTGGAAATCACTACAAGGTACGTTCCAACGAAAAAGTTTGACAAGTAACATTTTAATTAGGAAAAAGCTCCTACAATTGAAATATAAAACAGAAGATAGTATGGAAGAACACTTTTTAATATTTGATCGATTAATAAGAGAACTGAAGGAAACCGGAGTAACACTAGAAGAGAATGATGTCATATGTCATTTACTTATAACGATGCCCTCAGACTACGTTGCGTTGGTAACAGCATTGGAAACTCTGGCAGAATCTAGTTTAACGTTAGGATTTGTTAAGAACAGGTTGAGAGAAGAAGAAGCTAAAAGGAAAGATCTAAGAAAGGATAACGTGAGACACACAAATGGTTCTGCATTCATAGCAAAGAATAAGTTCAACTACAAATGCTTTAATTGTGGAAAGAAAGGTCACAAAAAGTCAGAATGCAGAAAACCTAAAACAAATGAATATAATGGAAGGTATAACACTAACGTTAAATATGCAAATATGGATATGGAATATTCAGCGGAAAACACTAAAGAAGAATGTGCATTTTTGGTGGGAGACTCAGATGGAAGTTGGTACCTAGATAGCGGCGCATCAGAACACTTGGTAAACAGTAAGGAGAATTTGATGGATATAAGGAAATTAGACATTCCAGTCAAAATAAATAGTGCAAAATCAGGACAACATCTGATTTCTCAGGAATGTGGCACCATCAAAATGACAGTGAGTGTTGCAAATGAATTGAAAGTCATTAAAATTGAAAATGTATTGTTTGTACCAGGTTTAGAGGTTAATTTATTGTCAGTCAGGAAATTGGAAATGAAAGGTTACAAAGTTGTTCTTGAAAATGGTGAAGGTAAAATATTTAAAGGTAATAAAATTGTAGCTATTGCAGTTAGAAATAATAAGCTATATAAGTTACAATTTGTAAATCAGAACAGCAGTTATTTGGAATTGAATACTAGAAATGAAAAAATTAAACTTTGGCATAGAAGAATGGGTCATCTAAACTATGAGAGCTTAGGAAAATTGTCCAAAATGTCTGAAGGTATAAAGGTAGAAATTAATCATAAAAATATTGATAAAATATGTGAACGTTGCATATCAGGCAAACAGTCAGCCTTACCTCATAATAATTCACGCAAAAGAGCCAAAAGGCCATTAGAGTTAATTCACATGGATTTGTTCGGTCCAGTAACACCAATTTCATACGACAATAAGAGATATTGTTTTTTGCTAATTGACGATCTCACTCATTTCACTATGGCATATATGATCAAATACAAGTCGGAAGTTACAGATTTATTTAAGAAGTTCGAGGCTATAGTAACATCGAAATTTAATAGTAGAATCAGTCGTGTAAGGTGTGATAATGGTGGCGAGTTCATCTCGGGTGAATTGAAAAGATTTTTTATTACGTGTTACAATTCAAAAGTTTTAACATTTTAAAGAAGTTTGAACTGAAAGTACACCAATAATTTAAATACTAGTAAACACAAATTCAAGTCCCCAAGCTAACGAACAAATTCATCGCCAGTCTATCAGCACTTCGACATCTATACTAATATTATAAAGAGGTAAAGTTTGTGTGTTTGTATATTTGTATATTTGTATATTTGTAAATGGAAAGGGCTAATCTCGGGATTTACTGAACCGATTTTAAAAATTCTTTCACCAATAGAAAGCCACATTATTCAAGAGTGCCATAGGCTATATAAAACACCAAAAAATAAGAAGGCTTTCACGTGGTAGTCGGTTTTGCAAAGTGAATCGGGTAAAAATCGTATGAAAGCCAGCCAAATCAGCGGAAGACGCGCCAGGGCTTCGGTTTAATTCGGTTTGCCTTAGTGCTCGCTTCGGGAGAAGGGGGCGTGGCCTTTTACATCTGATCGCGTGATCGCAGCTCAGTCGCGTCGCGTTTCTCCTTACGCAGGCGCAGCGGACGTCATCGGAATTGAATTCTTCGAAACAGAATTAGCACACTATCGATATTCGGCTTCGGCCACATAAATGAAACGGAACGGACATACTACTGATACGTTCGTAGGATACCAATGAGTTGTCAGTTTTTTATTAATGAAAATGTACCGAAATTAGTTAAAGGCCAGAAACAAGCTTTTGATGCACAAAATTCACTGTGTGCTTAATAACAACGTTTAACTTCTTTCTTGACGCGAGGCACTGGCAAATCGTTTCTTGCAAATTTGGTATTGGCAAATAAGACAATCCGGGAGAAATGGACTAGCTGTTGCCTCTTCGGGGATTGCCGCTACTCTGTTAAATGATGGGAAAACACACACTCCACCTTTAAGCTACCTCTGACAGTCTAACTAGAGCAACAGTCAGTTTGTTCCATACGTAAAAATGGGCCACTCGGGAAACTTTTACGAAAAACTCTTTAATTATATGGGACAAATGTACTATCAAATACCTCAGAAACTCTGATTGTAATGGGTGGTGTTACTTTTGTTTTTGCGGGCGATTTTCTGCAAACACTGCCTGTAGTAACAAAAGGAACACGCGCCGATATCATCAGAGCATGCTTAAAATCATCTCACTTACGGAGTTCGGTTGCATCTCCCCAATTTACGAACAAACATGAGAGCCCATTTGAGCGACAACGACGATGACGACTTTCCGCGTAAACTACTCAATCTTAGCGAAGAATAAATTGTCTCTTCTAACACACCAACAGCAATGACGTAAAAACTTGACGGGACATTAGGATACATATTGCACAGGTTGGAACATCTTACTGATGCAATATATCCCGGTCTTGAAAATTATTGGAGATTATCATTTGCTTTGTTCTAGGGCAATATTGTCACCCAGAAACGATACAGTGAATGAAACAAATAAACTCATTTCAGAGAAATGCCCGGTCAGGTCAATCACTATAAGTCTATCCCCAAAAATTTTTAAATTCGTTGAACCCTTCTCTTCTAGCTTACTTCCTCACGAAAGCTGGCATTCCTATCATGCTATTAAGAAACTTGAGCCCCCCCAGCATGTGTAATGAGAAAATGCTGCTTACAAAATAGTTACGGGACAGTATAATCGTGGCGACCATTATCAGGGCCAGCAGTGGGACAACTGGCCTATATTCCGCGGATACCCATGATTCCCACTGATTTACCCATACCGTTTAAAAGGCTACAGTTTCCTCCAGTGAAGATCTCTTTTGCCCTCACTATTAACAAGTCCCAAGGTGATACATTTTCTCTCTGGTGGGCCTTGACCTGAGAAAGCCGTGTTTTTTTCCATTGGCAGTTACAATGTTGGCTTATCTCGGGTTAGAACTCCTGACAGACAATATACAGGGTCTCTATAAATGATTGTAACAGCGCTGTTGGCTTTGGATTATGCAAACCACAGAATTCTGTGATCATGGTATGCTCTGATTGGTTAGAGATTGGTATTCTGCTATCCAAAGCCAACTGCGCTGTTACAATCATTTATAAAGACCCTGTATTTTGCTACCAATGATAACATTATATCCAATATTGTTTACAGAGAAGTTTTGAACAATTAAAATTACCATTACCAAACTAACTTTAACCGCGACTTGGTCCCCCCTGGAATTCGTTTATCGCAAATCCCTCACATGTTTTTTTAGGACAGAGTTACTTTCCAATTTTGTATAAGCATGCAAATACAAAATATACCTGTGTATAAACCTCCTTTTTGGCAGTTAGAAATCAAAACATAACACTCTGTACTAAAAAAGGATTATTAACATTATGCCCAACGGAGTGGGCACGGGTCAGCTAGTATTCTATAAACCGGCACCGTTCGAAAATTTTGTACGAGTCCGTCGGTAAATAAAACATATTCGTAGATCTCGTTACCATCTCGGAACGTTGAAAGTAACTTTGACAGCAAATAGGGGCAGTCTATTCTGTTATTTAGAAGTCTTCGTGCAAACCCGGCACACTGCTCCTCATGCCTCGCAAGCGGGAACAAATTCTCATTTCACCCATTATACCTGACAGATCTGCTCCACGCTCAGGAAACCTCCCAGTAGTCCTAAATGTACATTTAAAAATTTCCTATGTATCGCTCCAATGGTACAAGATGACAGTTGTAGATGGGAAACCAGATCAAGTTAGCATACTCTAGTCTACTGATTACGTAAGTGAAGTACAAGCTTCTGAGTACCGACAGATCATCAAACTCTGCAGTAGATCTTAGCACAAACCCCAATGTCCTACTAGCCCCAGCACATATTTTTCCTCAATGTGGGGAATGAAACTGAGGGTAGAGTCAAACAATACTCCAAGATCACGAATTTGAATCCTTCACGTTTATAAACTTGCCTGCTATATTATAGTTTGAAATTGAGCGGTTTTTTGACAAAAAGGGTATTGAAATAGAATTTACATAAGATACACACCAGCACAGAACGGAGTTGCTGAACGTATGAACCGATCAGTTATAGAAAAAGCTAGAAGTATGATTAGCGATTCAAATCTATCAAGAGAAATGTGGACTGACGCCGTTAGAGCTGCCGTCTACTTAATAAATCGTTCTCCAACTAGGGCACTCGAGGTAAAACACCGGCAGAACTGTATTAACCAAATTTGAACAAGATAAGAGTCTTTGGTTGTTTAGCTTATCTTTGTATTCCAAAGCAATTGATTAAAGAAAAATTCGAATCGCGAAGTCAGAAATGTATTTTTTTGGATATTGTGTAAATGGATATCGCTTATGGGATCCAATTGAACGAAAAATCATATTAGGACGTGATGTAGTTTTTTGATGAATCCAAAAATATAAATAATTTCACATCAAAAGTTTAGAAAACAATCATTTCTATAATTTAAATGAATCAGATAGTAATGTAGAATCTGTAGAAACAACACAAGACCTGAAAGTCTAATAAAGAAAAAGACAAATTAGAGACCTAAATATTAGAAGATTATACTGTTATGGCATATAATGTCGAAACTATTTTGTATGATGAACCTAAAACGTTTGAAGACGCACTTAATAATGGTTGGAACAAGGCAATACAAGATGAACTAGATTCATTACATGAAAATGAAACGTGGGAAATAGTCCCTATTCCTAAAAATGAAAATATATAGATTCAAAATGGGTTTTTCGCGAAAAGAAAAATTCAGGAGAAGTCATTAAAAAGCTAGATTGGTAGCAAGGGGTTTTCTACAAAAAGACTTATTAGAAGAAGAAATTTTTGCCCCTGTTGCTAGAATGATTAGTATTAGAATATTGTTAGATTGAGCATTCAGAAAGGACTTCATATAGTTCAGTTAGATGTAAAATGTGCTTTTTTGAACGGCACATTAGATAACCTGTGTACATGCATGTACCACAAGGCGTGACTACCGATAAGACAAATGTTGTCTGCAAACTCAAGAAGGCATTGTATGGCCTAAGACAATCACCAAATGTTGGTATGAACATTTCAATCAGAAACTAATGAAAATAAAATTTAAGAGATGCAAATCAGATCCTTGTTTGTATTATTATAAAGAAGAGGATGCTGAAGCCTATATTATAATTCATGTAGACGATATAATCATGCTCTCAAAATCAGTAAATAAATTGAATGAAATTAAATGAAATTGTCTGAATTTTTGAAATAAAAGAATGGAATAGGAATTCAGATTTAAATTTTCTAGGTCTAACAATTGTGAAATCAAACGATAGTTTATTTATTCACCAAAATTCTCTGATTGAGAAAATATTGTCGACTTTCAATATGTCCGATTGTAAACCAAGTTCTATACCTATGCAACCAAATTTACAATTGAAAGTTGTTACTGATGAATGTATTTTACTAGTATTGTTTAATGATAAAAACTTACCTTTTAAAGAACTCATAGGATCTTTAATGTATGTCATGATAGGCACCAGACCAGACTTAGGATTTTCAATATCATATTTTAGCCAATTCCAGAATAATTATACATATGAACATTGGAATCATCTAAAAGTATTTTACGCGCTATTTGAAAGCAACTAAAAATTATGGATTAAAATAACTAAGAGTGAAATAGATACAAATATACTTACCGCTTATGCAGATGCTGATTTTGCAGGTAATATCAATGATAGAAAAAGTATGTCAGGATTTGTTATAAAATTATTGGGTAATACTATTTTTTGGAAATCAAAAAACAAATAACCGTATCACTCTCGAGCGCTGAAGCCGAATATGTTGCACTATCTAATTGTCTAAGTGAGTGTATCTTTGTAACACAACTATTGCAGGAAATAACTGATTATAATATATATCCTATATTAATATTTGAGATAATCAAGCATGTATTAAAATGTCAAAACTTTGGAGACTAAAAGGACAAAACATATAGATATCAAACATCATTTTGTAAGAGATAATGTAATCGAAAATAAAGTTATTTTGAATTATATAGAATCAGAAAATAACTTGCTGATATGTTTACCAAGTCTTTGTCTGTGGAAAAGTTTAAAAATTTAAGAAATCTTTTAGGTGTATGTGGTATTGCATAATTGGGTGGGAGTGTAGAAGCCAGCAATTAGGTGAACCTACCTTTATACGTTGAATATAGTTTAAGTTCTATGGTCGCACAGATGCATGTCAAGGTCTGTCTGTCATTTTTAACTAGAAAAACAAGCGTCAGAGTACATGTTCTGTTCCTGTATTATTAATTCTAAAAAAGTTTATCCAGAACACAAGTCATCACGCATTAATTCCACCAAATAAACCTACAAAAGGTACCCATGGCTTCCGGCTCCCGCTGGGTCCGAATTCCTCCGGAAGTGTGAATACCGCTAGTATACTATACGTTGTTTTTGTTTATTATTATAGAGATGTTTTTCCGTTATAACCGTTTGTTGCTTTTCCCACCCCATTTGCCTTTTTGCAGCGGGCTATTTTTCTCTCTCCGTAGGGTGGCTTTAGCATATTAACTCCGCCGTTAATTTCCTTTGTTTAATGCATGTTTCAGGGAGAATGGATGCCGAAAATTTCGTGTTGGTACTCCACGAGGATGTGGAGATTTCCGAGGAAGTACCGCCCCAGGCCGCCTGTAGCGCAGGGTCCACCCCGGACAACTACCGCCGCCCGTAAAAGAAGATGACACCGTGGCTGATACCGAGGATACCGCCTCGAAGACTAAGTCCTCCAGCCCACATCTCTTCCAGAGCCAGAGTACCCCTAGATGAGCAGGTGCCGATTTTCTACCAGTTGGGGAATATGAATTATGCTGGCGATGTGGGTACCCTGGCCACGACCGCCGCAGATGTACCGACCCGGCCCAATTCCGCCTGTTCTGCTCCCGTGTGGACGAGTGGGAATTCGCTCCGACCGGTGCAAGTGCCGTCCGACACCTCCGATCAAGCCGCCTATGAAGATTGAGTGGAAAACGGTGTCCCGCGGTGTGCAATGCGACTTGTTACGAGTGACCGCGGCCGGACTTCCCATATGGAATACAGAACATTAAAATAATACCGACTTATGTCTTTATTATTAAAAAGCATCTCTACCATTTGTTTTGTTGTTCAGAACCGTAAACAGAAGAAAGAGTAAGCATAGCCAGGCCGAATTTAGGGGGGGGCAACAGGGCAACTGCCCGGGGCCTCCACAAAATAGGGGCCCCCACAAAAAGGAGCCACCACTCAAGAAAATTAGGAAAAATTTTAAATTTCAAACTAGGAGACACTAGTAAAAAATTTTCCTTCATATTTTTTATAATGTAATTAAATCATGATGAAAAAAGACTTCTACTGGACAATAATTTCTGTTGTGGTATTCGATGAGTGAACTTAACGAAGTAACGTGCCGCGCAAGCGCTCACGCTCAGGCAGGCGTATGGCGGCCCACTGTTGACAGTAGGTACCTTCAATCTTCAATTTTACGTAAGGAAGCGTTAGGCATAAAGGGCGGGTTCACACGGGTCGTGAATCGGGCGAGAGTACGACCCACCGATCAGTCGGTCGAGATCACTACCAAGTGTGAACTAACGGTCGAGAGGGTGATGGTAGTGCACGCCTTTGAACAGGGGGGTCGTGAAATCTCCAGTTGGTTGGAGTGAGCACGCCCACTTCAGTCGTATTTTACAATTCTGTTCATCATCATGTCGGGTACAAAATGAACAATTTCCAAATTATGAAGTTTGTTGTTTATATCGAGATAAGGAGTGCTTATGGAAAATAAAATTCGCCGGCATACAAGCTTCGTGACGCAAGGGATGAAGCGTTAAAAGAAAAATGTGATGAGATGAACATTGACGGTTTTGGTATTCGCGAAGCCGCGCAAAAAAAAAAACATTAGGTCTTCCTATTATCAGGAAATTAAAAAAATTAGCACTTCGCAGAAATCCGGTGCCTCGGCTGATGATATTTACAAACCGAAAGTTCCGTGGTTCCCCGGTTGTGCATTCATTTCTGAGAAAGAACCGGAAATGAATGAAACAGTTTCAAATCTTGATTCACAAGAACAAAGCGGCATTACGTCACGGAGACGGAAACGGAGACAGAAGGCTCCCAGCACATCCGCCACAAAGCTCTTCGAAAGAAACAAAGAAGTGAAACTTTTAAAATTCCTTCTTCAAGCTCATCCAAAAAAGGCGCCTACAAGAATGTACCGTGCCTCCGTATATTACTCAAACGATTGAAAAGTTGGACTCCATACATTCAAAATTTTCAACGGAGACAGAGTTTGATGTATGGTGTCGAAGTTTAGCAAAGCAACTGAACAACATGGAAACTTGGAGAGCTCTAGACCTCCAAATGAAAATGCAAACCCTTGTTTCCAGAGAAAGGATACAATATGAAAGAAGTAAATTACTTCCTAATTCCTCTAGTTCGTCTTTCTACCAACCGGCTTCCCACCCACCAGAACTATCTGATAATTACTCTACAGAATTAACTGAACTTCAAACAACCACGAGGAAATACTCCAAAGCCAAGGAATCACACTACAAGTACCGGAAGAACATGACAGCTTAGATTCTGATATCATCCATTTGTTCACCCTCAACAGATTCGATGTAATAATTCAAATATAATTAATAAATAATTTCAAATATGTAGAATTCAAATTAATTTTCAGGTCAAGAAACATTAATTGATATTGTTTATTAGCATTTTTGTTTTTACAAAAATTTAATGAAGTTTTGATTTCCCATGTTTCGTTGTACATTTTTGTGTACGCTGTTTTTTGATAAATTTTTGATATGGTATAATTGTGTTTTTTTGCATTTCAAATATGTAAGAATTCAAATTAATTTTCAGGTCAAGAAAACATTAATTGAATATTGTTTATTAAGCATTTTTGTTTTTACAAAAATTTAATGAAGTTTTGATTTCCCATGTTTCGTTGTACATTTTTTGTAAGCTGTTTTTTAATAAATTTTTGATATGGTATAGGTAATTGTGTTTTTTTTGCATTTCAAAATATTTTTTTATACAATAAGGTTGGACATTTATATTTTTTCATATTTAATTTTTTTCATTTATTCCAATGTTGATTACTTAACGAATCATCGCATTTTGCCATGGCACCACTCCAGCACCATTAAAATATTCACAGTAAAACTGTCTCAGTTCTCTTGCGTTTCGGTCAGGACATCTAGGCGGAAAATGGCTTCAACCTGATGAGCCCTTTGGTTTCTTGTTGTGCAGCTCTCCATGAACCAGGTGTAAAAGTACAGGCTTCCAAGTCTTCTACATCAATATCCCTTGAGAAATTAACAGATTCGGATCTGGATTGTAGCCAGTTGTGTAAAGCGCAAGCTGTTTTCACTATTTTTGTGGCGGTTGGTACGGATGTTGCTATAGGCTTCTCAAATATTCGATATCGGGACACTAAAAGTCCGAACGCGTTTTTCTATGGTTCTCCTTGCCCTCGAAAGTCTGTAGTTAAATGTTTTACATTCCGTATTTAAATCTTTTCTTGGGTAGGGCCTCATCAAATATACTTTCAAAGGGAAGCTTCGTCTCCAAGAAACACGAAGTTATTAGGGATATGTAGTTCATTGTTTTCAATACTTTGCTTAAGGGAGCTGTGATCAAAAACACCCCCATCAGAATACCGACCTTGGGCTCCAACGTCTATGTACCGGAAGCAATAGTTTGCATCGCATACAGCCAAAAGTATTATACTGAACGAATTTTTGTAGTTGTAGTATTCACTGCCACTGAACATTGGAGCACGAATAGCTACATGCTTGCCGTCAATAGCTCCAACGCACCTGGGAAATTCCATTTTTCATTAAAAGCTCTTTCGATTTCTTTCCATTCTTCCTCTGAGTTCGGCACCTAGAAAAAAAAATTAGCAGTATTAGAAATAAAAGATTACAAAGAAGCACCTTTTTGTAACTCAAAAAATACGTTTTCAGAATGCTTACTTTCACGTAATCCAATAAAGCGTAGTAAATTGCATCCAGAACTTCGGGAATAATGTGCTGATAGTATTCTTGGGTATCCTGAATAAATATTGTAAACTGGCAAACGAATCACCAGTTGCTAAGAATCTTAACGTAACTTGAAGTTTTGATTCTGCTGGAATCGGTTTTCTCATAGTCGTTTCTTGTTTTTGAATCGCTGGTTTCACTTTATTAAGCAAAAACCAAAACAGGTTTGGTTCCATCCTAAAAAAATTCCTGTAACTGTTGTGATCTTCCAACGATAATTCTCTGCAAATACTATTGGTGGCACCGTGTGAATTCCGCCTCTTTACCCATTCTCGAACCCACACTTTTCTCTTCTTGTTCTTCTTAAAATTTTTCAAATGATTCCTCAACTCATATACTAATATTTCGCATACAACCTTCGCGGATTCATATTCTGCCATATTGAAAACAAGAGCGAGAGAAGCACAACCAACAAAAGGCACGTTCCCGTGTGAACTGGATGAGGTCGTAAGCCTAACGGTAGAGAAAGCAAGTCGTGTAACATGCGCATTACTGGTCGTGTTTTCGCCCTGTTCACTACCCCGTGTGAACCCGCCTTAATACGCGTGTCCGAGTGAAGTGATAACTGATAAGTGAAGTGAAGAGTTTGTAGCAGGGAATCCCGAAGTTTTATACATTCACTTGCGTCTGAGGAGCTAAGAACTTGTGAACATTGTGCAAATAAAGTAAATTCTATCGAATTTCTACGGTCAGACGTGAGTATTTTCAACTTTATCTCGTAATCCACAACAAACAGTGTCTTTTTCAACATGGTGATAGCGAACATTTGAATGTATTTTGGGTGACGAAAGTGCCACATTGCCTCCAAGCTCAAATAAATTATTTGAAAATTGCTATCCTTAGATATCTATCCTAGTTTCGATAGAATCATATTAAAGATAAAGGCCGATTTACATCAGAGGAGTGAATGCTCATTCTATCCCCATTCTATCAAATTCTCCTAGTGTGAATAGAGGAGGATAAGCGAAGATCATTCTTCTGCTGTTCTATCTATGTTCTTGGAATATTCTGAGAATGCTCAATCTATCTTGAGCTGGAATTTTAGTTCCTAGTTCTCGTTTTTGCTCGCTGATATTTTGTTTTCGTTTACACTAAAAGATCGACAAATAATGTTCTTGTTCTGGCTCTTTGTTCTTTTAATTCAAACCCACATTTATAGAATATATTATTAATAGTGATTCACAATGAAGTGTACTATAAATTAGGAAAAACATTATTCAGAATAGAACTTTTCGTACCTACCTATTAAGTTTGAAAATTAACATGAGTTGAGGACCTTCGAATTAAATTTCATCTAGATCAGTCGCTTTCAATAAAATGAATTAGTATTTTCTGTGAAAATAAATAGGTATAATTATATTGTGGTAAATGAATATATTTTTGGCTATATGCAAAGAACAAGAATATAGAAGACGGTTGCGGAGGGGTTATGATTTATTATTTACCATGTCATGCGTGTTTTTTGGTTCAGCTTCTGTTAATTATTTGATCACTAACCATGTTCTTCATATCTCTTTCATAGTGGAATCATGGTGATCGTCACAAAACTCCTCGAGCTTTGCCTAGTGGCTCTCAGAAAAGAAAGTGCGAGCAGAACGAGTCAAAAAATCTGAAGAAACTATAGCTAAAATACCCAAATTGGCCAGTTTTTTTACGTCGTTGAATAAAGAAGCTCAAGATCCTGAACAACAACAGAAGATTCAATAGTAAATAGAGATGTGGTAGATATTATCCAAGATAATCCTGGGGTTGGCGTTTCATCGGATGACACTACACAATTGTCTATAACTGAATATCAGACTCAGGAGGAAGCAGAATTTTGCGGTCTCAAAAATGACATTGGTCTTTGGCCTGTTGATATAACTGAAGAAATGATAGAATATTGGGCAACAAAAGGTTCAACGGAACTTCAAAATTGCGATGAAGTATCTCTGCAAAATTCAGTTCCTCAATATCATCAGCGGGATAATGTCACAATTGTTCGGAAATGTACAAAGAACATGTTTAAACGTCGCAACAAAAATCAAGAGACCGTCAATCGATTCTGGTTGTGCTTTTCTCCATCCACGGGGAAAATATATTGTTATGTGTGTAAATTAATGTCACCTCTAAACAGTAAACTGAGTGGGGAAGGTTTTAGTAACTGGAAACATGCATCCGATCGTCTATGTGAACATGAGATTTCTAAGTCTCATTTGGAAGCAGTAATGAGTTTGGTTCAACGGGGAAAAGTCAGAGGACGCATCGATCAGGAGCTAGCGATTGAAGAGGCACAACAAAGCGAGTATTGGCGAAAAATACTCAGAATTATTGTCAATACCATCAAATTCATTGTTGAACGTGGATTAGCTTTCCGAGGTGAGAATGAAATTGTTGGCTCACCAAGAAATGGAAATTTTCTGGGAATTTTGGAATTGTTAGCCGAATATGAACCAATCCTAGCAACCCATTTGAAAGAGCATGCAAACAAAGGGAGTGGCCATGTAAATTATCTTTCGTCCACGATTTGCGAAGAACTGATCAGCAGTATGGGTGATAAAGTACTAAATGAAATAGTATGCAGGATAAAAAAATCGAAATATTATTCTGTATCAGTGGACTCTACTCCGGACGAATCTCACATCGATCAACTAACTGTAGTTGTTCGATATATGGAAGGATCGACACCAAAAGAAAGATATCTCACATTTTTACCAAACTGTGGTCATACTGGCGAAGCCACCGCAAACGCTCTACTCAACTTTTTAAGCGCCCATCAAATAGACATTATGGATTGCCGTGGCCAATCTTACGACAATGCTGCAAACATGAGTGGCAAATACAAAGGCATGCAGGCTCTTATTTTGGAAAAAAATCATTTATCGGCGTTCGTACCATGTTGTGGTCATTCTCTCAATTTAGTTGGAAAGGCAGCTGCCAATTCATGTCCATCAGCTGTTAAATTCTTTGATTTTATTCAGAATTTATATACGTTTTTCACAGCAAGTACAGAACGATACGGAATTCTGATCGAGAAGTTATCCAAGAAAAAAAACGGACAGTTTTACGTCTTGAAAAAGCTTAATGACACCCGTTGGTCTTGTCGAGCTGACGCTACGAAAGCCATAGTCGACGGTTATTCGGAAATCAAAGAAGCTCTATCCAGCATATCTTCTGATAAGGAGCAAAAAGACATTGCAAGGCACGAAGCAACGCACCTTCTGCAGAAGATGAACAGTCTCGAAACCGCTTTATTCGCAATCTTCTGGAACGACATCTTGGAGCGATTCAACGCTACAAATAAGATGTTGCAAGACCCGAAAATGATTCTTGAATCAGCAATGCGTGCCCTGGAATCATTGAAATCATTAGTGGAATCCAAAAGAAACGATTTTGATAAATATGAGGAAGCTGCCAAAAAAATATCTGGGACTGATGAATACGTACAATCACGCACCACTACGAGAAACGTGAGGTTGAATCCGCTAGATTACGGGAAAGCACAGGAAGCCAATCTGTCACCGAGGGAGAAATACAAAGTATTTGCCTTTATACCAGTAATCGACCAGCTATATATTTCTCTCAGTGAAAGATTGCATGCCTATGCAGCTGTCCGTTAGAGATTCGGATTTCTGAATCAAATCGAAAAGATGAATACTGAAAACTTGCAGGCTGCAGCAGAGGCTTTGGTAAAAGTTTATGAGAATGATTTAGAACCAAGTCTCGGAAATGAATTAGTTCAGTTTGTCTCCTTTATTGAATCATATAAAAGAGACTTTGGAAAAGACCAATCTTTAGAAATGTACTATTACCAAATTCTCGATGATCAAAATCTTCGAGCTACATTCCCAAACATCGAAATCGCGCTGAGAATGTATTTGGTTCTTATGGTATCCAATTGCACTGGAGAGCGATCATTTTCGAAAATGAAAATCATCAAAAATAGACTCAGAACGACTATGGGACAAAATCGTCTCTCAAAGCTTACTCTCCTAAGCATTGAGAGCGATTTACTCCGTGAACTGGATTTTACTGAAATAATTGACGATTTTTCAGCCAAAAAAGCTCGGAAGGTTCCGTTCATTTAATGCCACTCAATTATTGTTTTCTCATACTATCTTTGTTAAATAATAAAAGAATCTTGGTTTCTCGATAAATTATGTGTTGAAAACCCCTACTTTAAAAATCATCCATTTTATTTTGAAAATAATTCGAGGCTTGGGGGCCCCCACTTATTTGTTGCCCCGGGGCCCCCACACCTCTAAATCCGGCCCTGAGCATAGCTTCCTCTTTTCTACCCGAAGAAGGAGGGGGATGTAACGAAGCAAATAATTTCTATCATAATTTGGTTTCGTTCAATTGAAGTTGACGGAAATCGGGAATTTTCATCTCCGCGCTGAAGATGTACGGCAACTTAGATCGCGATTTCCCGATACCGCACACGTGGGGCGGAGCTACCTGTTACCGGCCACACGTGTCCAAAAGGTTTAAAATGCGGGATTCTCCGCTGAATAAGGCAGTCGAATTAAAATCAACGTCCTGACCACTACTCCAGAAGTACTAGCCGACCAGTCCGTCCAGAAGTAAGTGCCACCAGAGGGTTCTGCAGGGGCAACTTCAGTTTAGGTAAGATTGTTTTTATTCTTATTTGCTGGCTTTGATATTTATAATGTATTTCTCCTGTTGTATTTCCTGTCCTTCCGCCGCTCGAGTTCGCAGAGGTTGTGTAGTAGCTTCAAACTTCCTGGATGACTTGTGAGAATTCCGAAATTGCGAGATGGTGTATGCTAGCTTGAAACGGCGCATAAATTGTCTTGTATTATCCTCTCTGGTATTACTCGAGTTCCTGGACGTTGTGTAGTAGCTTCAAAAGGCCTGCATAAAGTTCTGAAACTCTGAGTCGACAAGAGGGTGTATGTTAGCTTGAAACGGCACATACACTGTCTTGTTGTGTCCTTCCGACACCGTTCGAATTTCAGGGGGGTTGTGTAGTAGCTTGAAACGGCCTGCATGATGCCCTGCAATTCCGAATCGGCAAAAGGGTGTATGTTAGCTTGTTGTACTCTTCTGGCATCATTTGAACCCCCGGAGGTTGTGTAGTAGCTTGAAACGGCCTGCATGACATTCCGGAGTTCTGATGTGCAAGAACGCGTATGTTAGCTTGAAACGGCCTAATGCAGTCTTGTAAATGCCTCCCTTTATCCTTCCCCACCGCGTGCCGCTCCGGAATATCGAGGTGCATGCCCTAGCTTCAGAAGGCGTGCATGGGCCTCGTGGTTCAGAGCATTAGGGTGGGTGTATGCTAGCTTGAAACGGCTCATATGCTTTCCCTGGTACCGCACTAATTTCCTTTCACCGCCTGTCCGTAAAACCGATTGTTGTTAATAACCTGTAGATGTGAACCGAGGTATGCCAGTAAATAAGGATGTCATTTTTGGGAATTTGACTGTTAGGAACTTGCTCATGTTAGAACCTTCGCTTCCGTACCGTTACTTACTAGTGCTTGATTAATTTTCCGCTTGTACTCTCATTCGACTATCTTTACCGCTTTTTAATACCGCTTGTATGTATTCTATTGCTTATTTTTCTGAGAGCTCTCACCGCCGACATAATGCTTCAACCTTCTCACCGCCCGCTCACCCTCTTTCCTCACATTGTATTTATTATATCGCACCCTTGCTACAAAAGTGCCACAACTCAAAAGTTGTAAATTTTGAGTTATGACCGCCATTACACGTAGTTAAACGTCTCTACTAATCTTCAAAGAGCCAAAAGTTGCATTGAAAAATCAGCCGCTAGAGGGCAGTTATGGCGTTTTGTTGTTATCAAGATGCAAAGTACCCCATCCACTGAAATGACACATCTTGAGTTGTCGTCCAGCCGTCGTAGAGTAACGTGTGTATCGTTTATCTTCTAAACTGTTATATTTCGAGTTGTGGCGTTTTTGTTCTTTCAATTGCTAGTGATCAGTTGAGTTATTTTGAATTGGTGCATTTTAGATGATTCATTTGTGGAATAGGACTGTTTCGTATTTTGAATTATGTCGTTTTTCATGAATGAGTGAAAAACATTTGCTGGTTTGAACTCAAAATGTGTCACTTTTGATGTTATAAGGAGGGAAATCGACAATGGAGACTACAGGTCGGGGTGCTGTTCTCGTCAACTTGCTATGGAAAAACTTAGACGGGAGGAACAATCATTCCAGTGCTAACTGTGAAGTCAGCTCTAATGATGAATCTAATTCACCTGGAGCAATTGATCAGAAAAGTTCACATTTTTCCACTCACCACGTTTCTGGTTTTCCAGGTACTTCTGGACCAAAGGAAAGTAGTGTTTCTTATGCTTCCTTTTATGATACTAGCAACCCTACTGTTTTGCGAGTGGCCAAAGTGACAAATGAACAGCCTGTTATTTCCAGTGAAGGAAGTGACGAAGATGACACAGATGCTGACCCTAATTTCAGTGATGATTTGATGTATGAGAGTGAAAGTAGTAGCAGTTCAGAAGACGAAAGACCTGAAAAAGGGTGATGAAGCAGGAAAGAAAGGAAAGAGAAGAGTACGAAATCCTGAACAATGGTGTAGTAAGAAAGCGAAATTAAATAGGAATTCAGGGAAACCGTACGTTTCTGCGTCAAAAACAAAAAGCAGTTTAGCTCAAGAAAAATTGGGCCACCTTGTGGAGAAAAATGCCGACTACGCTGTAGTACCAAAATTGATGACACAGCTTGGGTCGAGATTTTTTCTGCCTACTGGAATCTCGGTTGTTTACAAAGGCAATTTATTGTCAATCATGCAGTTCCAATCAAACCAAATACAGATATTCTAGTACACAAAACCTAAGAGGCTTGAACATGGCGTATTACTTTGATTTAAATAAGCAACGCATCAGAGTGTGTAAAACGTTCTTTATGTCTACGCTTGATCTTAATGATAGACCTATCCGCACAGCTTTAGCAAAGAAGACGAAATCCGGATTTGTTGATTCTGACAAGAGAGGTAAGCACGAAAAGCAGCCAGTGGTTGATCCTGAAATAAAAGAAAGTGTTAGAAAATTCATAAATGCGATACCCAGAGTCGAATCACATTATTTAAGACCTCAAACCAGTCGGGAGTATATTGAGGGCAACAAAAGTTTGGCTGATCTGTACCGTGATTACAAAGATGACCGTGAGAGACAGCATCTACCGTTTGCGCATCCTATTATGTTTAATCGTATATTCAATGGAGAATTTAACATATCGTTTTTCGTCGTTCCTAAAAAAGATCTCTGTGATCTTTGTGAATCATAAAAAACGCAAACGATGAAGAGAAGCAACAGCTGATGGAACGCTTCAACACTCACCAAAGAGAAAAAGAACTATCTCGCAGAGAAAAGGACACTGACAAAAATAACGCAAATGGTGTATACGTTGCTGTTTACGACCTGCAAGCAGTAATGCCAGCACCCAGAGGTTTAATTTCATCATTTTACTACAAAAGTAAAATGAACTGTTACAATTTTACTATAAGTGATTTGAGCGCTAAGAATGTGGATTGTTACTTTTGGAATGAAACTGAGGGTAGGCGTGGAGCTACGGAGGTGGGGAGTTGTGTTCTTCGATACCTTAAGTCATTAGTGGAAAAGGCCAACAGCAGCGAGATTGATGTGATCTTTTATTCAGACAACTGTTGTGGCCAACAGAAAAACAAGTATTTACTTGCTTCCTATGCATATGCCACACAAGCTTTCAAAATCAGAAGTATTTCACACAAATATCTGATCCGTGGACATTCACAAAATGAAGGTGACAATGTTCACAGCCTTATCGAAAACAAATTTCGAGACATCTAAAATCCTCACCGATTTACGTACCTGCACAGTACGTGACTCTGATCCAGACAGCGAAAAAACAGGGTCCCCCTTACCGCGTTCATGAGCTCACATTCGAAGATTTTTATGATTTAAAACTGCTTGCAAGAGCAATGGGGTGAAAACTTCAATATGGACACTGAGAAGAACAAAAATAAAGTGGCAAGACATCAAGATACTTCGTGTCGAACAAGATCAACCTCGTTCATTCTTCTCTAAAAACATCCTACAGTGACGAAACTTTCAAGAAGGTAGACATGTGCAGTAAGAAGAAAACTCGATCTAAAGAAGATTTGAATACTATCCAGTTGGTTCAGGCTTATTCAGCTAAGATTCCGTTGCCTGACAATAAAAAACGAGATATCCAAGATCTTGTTGATAAAAACATAGTCCCAAAGTTTTATTACAGCTCTTTCTTTAAAACTATCCTTGAATAAATTGCAAAATGTAACGAAGTGTTACCAGTTGAGATCCTGAATAAATTGCAAAATGTAACGAAGTATTACCAGTTGAGATCCTGATAGAAGAACATTAATTTCGAATATTTTAATTTGTTAGATTAAGTGCAATACGAATGTACTGAAACTGTAGTCATTAGCATTACTATTTAGTTATTCTTATCGTTTTGTTGTTTTGAACTTTTCCACAGTTTATTATTCGTCAAAGAGTTTGGTTTGAGAAAAATAAAAGTACCTATTATCACTTTTTCATTGATTTTTTTATTCACACATTACCTATTGTACCTACCTAGTTGATCTCCATTGGATCATTGAAAAACGTAAAATAAATCTATGATGGAGCAGTAACAAAACGTGGTAACTAAAAAGCTATTTTCATTTTAAGTCATCAAAAGTGTCATATGTCCAGAAAACAATCTTCAAAAGTGCCATAACTCGAAATAATTTACTCAATTCTTTGTACGTGAGCAATCAAAACAGTCGTAACTTGAAAAATTTGGATTTTGAAACGAAAAGTTGGAAAAACTAGACAATGACTAACGAACATAGTTTGAGATGTATCGGTCCTATATTGACAAATTTAAAAATAACTAAAATGTGCCTAGTCAGCCCGGGAACAGTTTTTGCAATCCTGGAAAACGCAGTTTTTTGAGTTATGGCACTTTAGTAGCAAGGGTGCGATATCATGGTGTATTTTTATGACTGCCGTTATTTACCGTTTACCGAATAAAGATGTTATTATAATTATGTGTTTTCTTTTCCTAAGGAATATTTGAGTATTTTTCAGAGTTAGGGAATATTTAGTTAGGTAAAAACAACTGACCCCTGGACATAACCTTCTCTGGCTAGTAGCTCCCGGACCCCATAGGACACCGCCATGGGTACCCTAGTGTCCTCACACTTTAAACTAGAGGTGGCGCCCGAGATCTCTACTTCCGAAGGTAAACGATGGCAACGCAGTTTGGTAGAGACGGGAGCACGTCACATCAGATAAGGAAATTTTTCTTTCAAAATTCCGAATGCATTTTCAATTACTCTTCTAGTTCGTTTATGTGCTCTGTTGAATTTTTTGGGCTGGATTCAATGGATCTTTACATGTTGGTGGAATCAACCATTGCTTCATCGGATAAGCGCAGTCTCCGAGTATTACAGTAAACTGTAATACTCCCAATATATTGGGATGAGGTCTCCAACCATTTTCCATTCTGCGAAATAGTGAACTATTCTCAGCACCCGCGCGTCGTGAACACTGCCGGCCATTGCCAGTTGGCACTAACATAGTAAAATTTTAGGTCTGGACCACAAACTGCCATACAGTTGATTGAGTGTCTACCATGACGATCCACATAGGCTGGTTCGTTAATAACGGGAGCGTCTATATTTATAATTTTTCCATCCACTGCACCACTTACTTCCGGAAAACTTTCTATTGCATGAAATCTTTGAACAACGTCCAACATATTATGGGCCATGACACTATTTCGTCGAATTTAATCTCATTCACAATATTAAGGGTACGTTCAGATGATGAGCGCTCAACGCGCGTTTACAACTACATGTATTTTGTTCTCGGAGTACACATGCTAACGCGCGTTTCTGTGCAACGCGCGTTCAACGCTGCGCTAGCGCCGTACCGTAGTCAACGCGTGCTTCAAGATCACTGGCTTTCTATGCAACTGTTCAGTTGAACGCGCGCTTTTGATGCGTATAGTAGTGTTTCAAGGTCCGGACAGGAATCTTTCGCAATGGAAAAGGAAGCTTTTAATACGGAATTATTTATAGATGAAATAGAAAACGTCCAGCGATATGGGACATGACAAGTAGTGTTTATTCAGAGAAAACTCAAGGAGACAGGCTTGGGACTTTCAGTCAGCCTGTATGAAAAAATTGGATGAACCCAATATCTCCGTCTTATTTCGCGTCGTTTCTGCCGTCGATAAAAATCACCGCAAACACTGTGTCTATATCCATCTTCAACAATGTAGAACTCAAAATGATACTGTACTGGGACGGCCGCGACAGAAAGCGCGTTCAACGCCTGCCAAACGCGCACCATATGAACACTAATCAAAAACTTAACGCGCGATCAACGCGCGTTGAACGCCCATCATCTGAACGTACCCTAACAGTGTCATTTACGCCTCTGCACACAGTCATTTTTGATACCCCATGCATATCACAAACACCATGGTACTGACCTCCATTTCCTAACCAATGCAAGGCAATTAGTATCTTCTGCGGTGGTGTCAATCCATACCATCTAATTGTTTTATTAGCAAGCCTCGGTCCAATATCCCGAAGGAGGTTTTCAAATTCGCCTCGGTTCAGACGAAACCTTTCGTTATATTTATGATCTGTGAGAGAAGCAAAAGATTTCCGGATATTAAATCGATATTCTTTAGGCGAGTCTTCATAGTCAGCTTCAGAAGAATCATTTCACCACATAATGAGGAACCAGTTTTGTACGTGCTCACAGTAATGGAATTGTCATAATACTAATGTAATTTTATTAAATTTTCTCTGGCTATGTGTATGTTTATCTAGAGTTGAAGATATGTAAAACATTATCTACACTTGTAGAAAATTCCATAACACAATTATGAAAGTGTGAACTTTAAGCTACAGAAAAAGTTTTCATATGTAGAGATTTTGCCGCAATCACTAGTGCCGTACTTGTAATTACAAGATGGTTTGTCTTATGAAAAAGTTACAAGTGTAGAATATATTCTTACTTGTAGTGCTTGTGTTACAGGCCCCTGATCTAACAGATTATGAGATGTCTCACCGGAATAATAATAAAAAAAAGGAAAGTAGTTACACCACGTCGATACATTTGCAGTGATGATGATGATGATGAGGAATCACATGTCAATCGTCCTCCCCAACTAAATAAGAGAAATCCCAGCTTCAAGGTGAATATGGTGCATATTATTATATAAAATAGGCTTAAGCATTCCTTTTTATGATGTGAATGCACTCGCACCATTTCCTGGAAGTATCTAGGCGAGAGCATAATCTTCTAAGTCAGCACATCGGCTCGAGCGAGCTTTCCTTATTTTAAAACTGAACTATTGTAATCATCATTATTATTCAGTCTGCCAACAAATAAACCTGCTTCTAAATGAATGGTTGTCTTTTTAAAAACGTAATCCAAGAGTGGAAAAATATATTGGCGACGAGGATGGGATGTTGTTAGTGTAATATTTAATATACGTGAATTTTCATCTTCGAACAACATCTAAAAGAACCTGAGTTTTCTACAGTGCAACGAAAAATCCAAGCGAATTTCCGACCACGTTAAGAAGCTCGAACCTTGTAGATCAGATGAGCCACGAATAGTTGCTGAATCCCTGAAGGAAGAGTAAGGAGAACCGACTAAGACTTGATCTGAGCTGCACCCCTCAAGGATTACCATTTGGAGTTGGACTTAGCACCCCCAAGCACAAGGTTGAAGACGGAAGTTAAGAAGGTGAGGCTGTTTTAATAATCCCAGTTTTTTCCTATCCCTGGATCAAAAGTTATAGACCACATTTATTTCTTTCATTTTTTTTTTTCTTTTTCTCTCTCACACAATAGTTGAGAATACGTAAGAAACGTAATTAATAATTAAAAAAATACGCATTTGACGTGAATTTTCATAAAAATTTTTTCATCATTGATTCTTTAATAGATCAATTTAATTCACTCAAAGTAAATAATACAAAGAAGAGATCGAAAATGGCAACATCAAATGATAATAGAGTTGTCATAGATCTAAGCACAGTCAAATATTTCGGAAAATTGCTTCCTCGATTCAGTGGCAATTCAAATGAATTGCAAACTTTCTTAGTAGAATCCGAAAATTTTATAAGCCAGTTTGGGAACTCAGATAACGAATTGATAAATAGATATTGTTTTGCTACAATTAAATCAAAATTGATTGACCAGGCAAAAACCATAGTATATTCAGGACCATGCTGCAATACATGGCCAGAACTGAAACAATTGTTAAATAGTAAGTTCGGTTTCAAAATCAATTTCGATGTCCTACAAAGCGAATATCAATACATAAAAAAGAAATCTAAAGAAACACTCTCAGAATTTATTGATCGAGTTAGAAATAGTAAATTACAATAAAATTACCAAATACAACTTTTAGGACTAACACCTCCAGAAATTAATGTTCATAGAAATCTATCAGATAAAATAGGGAATACAGTACTTTATAATAACGTAGACGAAATTCTAGGAATTTACTCGATCTACAACCCAAACATTTGACGAAACATGTAAACTATTAGAAAATCGAGAAATTTAACGGCAACAACTTTATCTACAACCAATTACAAAACCACCCTCTACCCAAAATCATTTCCAAATATAACACTAGTAGAGATTAAATGCAACAACCAGTAGGGAATTTCCATCTCAGCCAAGTAGTAACCGAAACAAAATTTGCAACTGGTAGTCAAGTTTTTGGAAAACCTCTAGACGTGTTCAAACCACACCCTAATCACAAATTAAACCTTTCTAAACCGGAACCAATGTCAATAAGAACAAGAAATTATCCAGTTAAAAGACCAGCTAGTAGTCAGGTGAGAACAGAACAGAACAGAAGATTAGGCGACAATTCTATAAGATGCCTCATGTGTCTTAGATCCTGGATGGAAAATGAGGTGGTCAAACAGTGCTTGGAGAATTGTTAATATTGAGAAATTATTATTTTTTTTGGTTTTTGTATGTACTATGGCTGTAATATTTGTATTTCCATTTTGAAATTGTTGATATTCAAGTTTAATAAATAAAAGTATTTTTTGCAAGGGTCATTCTCATTCCATAATTTATTGATGTGAACACTGAAATAAAATTTTAAATTTAAAATCAAGTAGCATGATAGAAGTAATGGATTTTTCGAGTACTTGATAAATTAATACTTGACTTGACTTGACATTGAAAACTACTAATTGACTTGATTTCAAGTCAAGTAGCTTGAATATCAAATCAAGTCGTGACGATCTTTTGAAAATATCACCGAAAAAGTTTATTTCGATCGGTATACCTACGCAAAACGGTGAACTATGCAACGAGCATACATAATACCATAAACTGACAGGTATCTTCCTGATAGAAACAGCATGTAATCTTACAAATAATTTTAAGTATTTCTCTAATGATGTAACATTAACAGACTGAAACATTGAAAATTTAACACTACCAAATCTGTTATTTGATAATTCTACTTTTTAGGATACCATTTTCGGATGGAAATTCATCCTAACCATATATCTTCGATATATTTATTTTTAATTTGATAATTATCGTTTTCATAACATTATAATTGTACAAGATTTGCATTGAAAAATTTTCAAATATTGTAAAATCCCACAAATAATTCAGCCCAGTAGTACTGAAGTTATTTCTTAAAAGAAAGGAGGTATTATATAAAATAGGCTTAAGCATTCCTTTTTATGATATGAATGCACTCGCACCATTTCCTGGAAGTATCTAGGCGAGAGCATATCTTCTAAGTCAGCACATCGGCTCGAGCGAGCTTTCCTTATTTTAAAACTGAACTATTGTAATCATCATTATTATTCAGTCTGCCAACAAATAAACCTGCTCCTAAATAAATAATTGTCTTTTTAAAAACGTAATCCAAGAGTGGAAAAATATAATTATATAGATATTTGCAGTTTCATACCTTTTTGGGATTAGGAGAGAGTGGTCCACAGTGAGACATGTTCCACAATGAGAAATCCTCGAAAACAAAAAAAATCTTTAAATTTGGTGACATTGCTTATACCACGCGTTACCTGTGTTGTGCCGGTAGTGTAACTGAGAGGCGAATCAATTTGGACGCGATAGAAATCATAGGCCTTTGCTCATGGCATAACATCACATGAGCATTAACCCGGCTTAGGAAAACCAGGGACATCTTCCCTGAATTCACTTAGGTAATTCTCAGTAGGCGCGTCCATGTCGCGGGGTGGACCCAATTTATTGGTGACTAAGTTCTACTGGGGACCCAGCATTGCGGGGTGTATCGCATTACCCTTGTCCAGGGATACGGACGAAGACCACAACGGCAGAAAAGGCGGAGAAAATATGTTTCAGTACGGCGGATCTGGCAACCCAACTTTGAGGGATAATATCGAAACAAAACAGCGTATGATCCAGAGTGGGCGGCTGAGCAGAAAGGCCCTCCAAATGGGGGGTTGTGGCGTTTAGGCTTAAACAACCAAACACATGTAAAAATGAAGGGAGTTTGAGAAACAAAAGCAGGATGAAAAACTACGGAATAATCCCCGGGTGGTAATCCACACCTCGTTTAGAGGGAGCCCCATCGGATACGGGGGGGAGGCAGTACTGCTGATGATTTTCAGAATCCAGTTGAAGAGATCAACCAGACTAAGCAAACTACGAAGAGAGGAAGAGAGAGAGGGAGAAGACAGAGGAGACTCAAGATCGCAACATGGAATGTTCAGGGATGGAATAATAAGCGCGGAGAAGTACTGGAAGAGTGTAAGAGGATGAACATCGATATAATGGTTATAAGCGAGACTAGAAAAAGGGTAACGGACATAGACGAAGATCAAGGGATGATACACATGTGGAGCGGGGTCCAGAAGGAGCAAAGAGCAAAGGCAGGAGTAGGAGTTCTCATTAAGAAAAAACATGGGAATAATATCAGGTCGTGGGAACCTATAAATGAGAGAATAATAAAAGTTTGTATGAGCATTTTTGGTCGAGAAATAGTTGTTTTAGGAGTCTATGGTCCAACAGACGACAGCAGTGTGATAGACAAGGACGATTTCATGGGCAAGTTACAAGATCAATAGCGAAAGTGAAGCGGAGAGAAGAAATTGTCTTGGCTGGAGACCTTAATGGAAGAGTGGGAAGAAGAGAAAACGACCCCACAGTGAGTAGGTTTGGTGAAGAGGTGACTAACGATAATGGCGAAAGGATTATAGAACTGAGTGAGATGAATGATTTGAAGATAACCAATGGGTTCTACCAGCACAGGAAAATTCACAAATTCACTTGGACCCAAGAAACGAGACAGCTAAGATCTATTATAGATTACATTATAGTAAAGAACAATACATCAATTCGAATCAAAGACGTAAGAGTGCAGAGAGGGTCCGAGTGCGGAAGCGACCATAGACTGTTGATAGCAAAAATGGTTCTACCATGGAACGGAGCAAGAAGACCAATCGAACAGAAAACTTGCACAAATATCACACAAGAAAAAAAATTTAGAATACACTTGCTACAGGATGATTCAGTAAGAAACTTATATCTGAATAGATTGGATCAAAGACTGGTAGAATTCAGATACGATGAAGATTTGGAAACAACCTATGAACATATGAAGGAGTGTATACTGCAGGCAGGATTGGAAGCTCTCGGTCAGGTAGAGGAGAAACAAGGAGCAGTGTAAATGGGATCTGTCCGAAAACACCATATTGAAAATAAGAGAAAAGAAAGAACTCTATCACAGATGGTTGAATACCAAGAACCAGAGGGATCTCCTTCAATATAGGAAGATGAACCGAGATGTGAAAAAGGAGATAATCAAGGAGCAGAATGAACAGTGGGAGAGAACATGCAGCAGAGTCGATCAAATATTGGTGGGGCTAGAAGCACGGAAGCTTGGAAGGTTTTGAAGAACTTAAGAACAAACAGAAAGGAGAACACTTTTATACAATACATGCAAGACGAAGAGTGGGAAAAACACTATGAGAATCTTCTTACTGAGCTGAGGCCAGAATTTGTTATTGATGCCGAGGAACAACCGGCTCTCACAGAAATAAATGGGTACATGTGACAGACGCAGAGATGAAGCAAGCAATAAACACCATGAAGAACAACAAATCTGGTGGACCTGGCGGTATTGTAGCGGAATTAGTTAAGTACGGAACAGAAAAACTTTGGAGAATGATACGACATATGATGGAGAAGGCAATAAACGGAGAAAAGATTCCTAGAGAGTGGCAAGAAGCTCATTTAACATCCATTTTCAAGAAGGGCAACAGGAAAGACTGCGGAAACTATAGAGGGATAAGTGTGATTGCAACAATGGGGAGACTATATGGTAGTGTTGGAATTCAGAATTGACCTACTTCGTTTTTCGAATATAAGTTGATAGTCAAGTTGTCAGAGAATTGTTTTTAAGAACTTGTCATAATAGTTGTCAATATAGACGTGAAATAAAAGTTGGTTGTATTTGAAGTAGATTTTTGGCCCTCAGCGTGAAAAGGTACACCCATATTTGATAGTAAGGGAACTCTTTATGAAGAAACATCAGTTTCAACATTTGGCGACCGTGACAGGACTCTTTCTATTGCAAGTATGGAAAAAACCAAGCCTTAGCTCTACAAAGAACAGCTTTTATGAGGATTTATGATAAGTTGAAAGAAGATTTCTCCCAAGAAAAATGCGATATCCTAGATATACAGAGTAGCATCAAAGTTTTGGATGAAAAAATGCTTCAATTATCCGAACTGAATCAACTCATGATTGATATTTAGATTCAGGAGATGAAGAAGCAATATGAATGCAGAAGTCGAATTAATGGATATGATGAGTTCTCAATATCATAAGATGAAATGTTCTTTTGACAAGTTGATATGCCAGGGAAATATCTCTAAGAAGTCAGAATCCAAAACCAAATTGAAGCTTCCCAAACTTCAATTCAGACAGTTTGGTGGAAAAATAAAAGAATGGCTTGGTTTTCGGAATCAATTCAGCAGAATTGATGAAGATTCTGATATGGAAAGAGGAGGATAAACTACAATATTTAATTCAAGCTACGATCCCAGGCTCTCGAGCTAGACAAATTGTGAAAAGTTACCCTGCTTCTAAAGGTAACTATGTGAAAGCCGTGGATAGTTTGAAACAACGATTTGGAAGAGCAGATTTGTTGATAGAAGTTTATGTCAGAGAACTCTCACAGCTGGTTATGATGAATCTCAACACCAAAAACAAATTATCTACATTTTTTGACAAAATTGAATCACAATTGAGAGCATTAGAAAGTTTGGGTGTGAAATCAGATACTTGCACTGCGATGCTTTACCCTTTGGTTGAATCCTGCCTAGGAGAAGATTTGATACGAGCATGGCATCGAAGTCAGTTGTATTCATCAAATACAGTTTGAAGAAACGTCTTGATACTCTCATGAATTTTCTTCGAGAGGAAGTAATGAACGAAGATAGAATTCATCTCGCTGTATCAAGCTTCAAAGACAGACGAAAACCTGAAGATACGAAGATAAGTAGTAGTTCTAATGTGCCAACTGCTTCTGAATTATTCAATAAAGGAATTCAACGATGTGTGTTTTGCAAAAATTCACATTCTAATGAGCAATGTAAAGAAGTATTGAAACTCAGTTATGCAGAAAGAAAACAGAAACTGACAGAAAATGCTTGTTGTTACCTATGCACGAAATTTGGTCATATCGCTCGAAGATGCCGCTCACGAGAAAAGCTCCAGCTGTCAAGGTAGACATTGTGTTATCATGTGCCCCAAAAACAATTTCAAGTCATCATCAAGTTCCAGAGATATGAACCTGAAGCAGCCGAATTCCAAAATTGTTGAACACAGTCTGTCCAACCACAATTTTTCCGAAATTTTTCTACAAACATAGTAGTTGAACTGAGGCGGGACAAAGTATTTCGCCGTGTAAGACTTCTGATCGATACTGGATCCCACAAGTCTTATATAACGAGAAGAATTGTCGAAGAGATGGGGTACCCTCCAGTTCGAGAAGAACAGTTAGTCCATTCATTTTTTGGGGGAGCCCAAACTGAATCTGTGAGTCATAGATGCTTCAGAATTTCTCTCCAAAGTCTTACTGAAGACTACTGTTGTAACTTCGAAGTTTGGATCAACCATTGATTTGCAATTATGTAAGATCAGTGAAAAAAGGACCCTGGTTGGATGAACTGAAACAAATGGGAGTAGAAATTACTGATACAACAGATGGACCAATGGATGTTTTGGTCGGTGCCGAGATAGCAGGAAAACTTTATTCTGGACGTAAAAAGATTTAGATTGTGGACTTGTAGCGGTGCATACATTACTAGGTTGGACACTCATGGGAAAACTGAAATCAGCATATTCATCTAAGACATCTCTTCTTGTAACTTAATGTTTTCGAAAAATGTGGCCATTCAAGATCCTGAAAGAACTGAATCGCAACGGGAACAAGAAAAATTGGTAATGGAACATTTTCTAAGAACAGTTAAAAGAAGAGATGACAGGCGATATGAAGTGAAGCCTTGGACTGAAGTCATCCACCTCTATCATCCAATTTCGATTTATCGCGGGTTCCTAGATGGTTAAGTGATACAATTTCACAATGGTCTATTCAGAATTTTACAGTAATGAAGAGGAAAAAAAACTGCAAAAGGAAAAAAAACTGTTGTTTCCTCATTGTCTGTGTCTAAAGATTTCGTACGGTACAAGTATTTTTCAGAAGTTCAGAAAAAATTAATTCACCAAGATCAGCAGTGCCAGAAAAGAAAAGCGATAATCATACCAAAGAAGAAGAGGAACAATTATCGAAAAGATCGATAAGTGGAGAGCAGCCGATAGTTAGAACGAGATCAGAAGACCTGTATAAAGGTTCCTGAAAGATTTGGACCATAATTGTGTCATTACTTCTATGAAGAAATGACACAAGGTGGGAGTGTGTTGAATTCAGAATTGACCTACTTCGTTTTTCGAATATAAGTTGATAGTCAAGTTGTCAGAGAATTGTTTTTAAGAACTTGTCATAATAGTTGTCAATATAGAACGTGAAATAAAAGTTGGTTGTATTTGAAGTAGATTTTTGGCCCTCAGCGTGAAAAGGTACACCCATATTTGATAGTAAGGGAACTCTTTATTGAAGAAACATCAGTTTCAACAGGTAGGGTGCTGAGAGATAAAATAGAAAAATGTATAGCGGGTAAAATAGGAGAAGAGCAGGCTGGCTTCACAGCAGGAAAATCATGCCTGGACCACATTTATACAATTGAACAAACCATCGAAAAGAAAAAGGCGAAGAATAAGGACGTACATTTGGCTTTCATCATTTACTTACATCGACCTACGAAACATATGACATGGTTCCGAGAAAAGAACTCTATAAGGCAATGACACGAATCAATATACCACCACTCTAATACACGCAGTTAAAAACTTATACGATGGAAATGAAGTGCTCATAAAAATGGGGAAGAGACTGCTGGCAAGGATAAAGACCACGAAGGGACTGTTACAAGGATGTCCTTCATCAACCACACTCTTCATGATATTTTTAGAACACGCACTAATGAAGTGAAAGAAAAAATGCCACGGAATGGGAATTCCGATTAGAGGAGAACACCTTTATACTCTATGTTTTTGCTGATGACCAGTTAGTATTGGCACAGGACGAAGAAGACCTAGGCTACATGGTCAGAAAGTTGAGTGAAGAATACGAGAAGGTTGGCTTAGAGATCAATCTAGCGAAGTCAATGTACCTGGCAGTAACAGACGAAGACATCAAAAAATTAGAACTTGAAGGTCAAGAAATAAGGGCACAGACAAGTTTAAGTACCTTGGATTCACCATTTCGAGAGATGCTTCAACTGAGGAAGAATAAAAATCAAGATTGGGACAAACAAGAACGTGTATAAAACAATTGCACGGTCTTATATGGAATAAAAACCTCAAAATAAAAACGAAAAAGATTATATACCAGACAATTGTTCAGAGTATCATGACATACGCCGCAGAGGTTTGGGTAATAAACAAGAGGAATCAAGGGAAAATCCTGGCTACAGAGATGAATACTGGAGAAGGCTGTGGTTTAACCAGAATGGAGGGTAACGAACGAGGAGATAAGAAGAAGGATGGAAGTGGAGAAAAATGCTCTGGAATACAAGAGGAGAAAAGGATTGATAGGTATGGTCACGTTAGAAGGGCGAACGACAGGTGGATTAATAAAGTCGCTGAATGGAGCCCAATAGGAAGAAGAAGGAGAGGCAGGCCAAGAAGATCATGGCGAAATGAGGTCGACGAAGCTATGAGAAAGAAAGGACTGGAAGAAGGAGACTGGGAAGACCGGGAAAGTTGGAGAGTCTGGTTGAGAGAAGGAGACGGCATCAGCTGTAAAAAAACCCTAAAATATATATAGAAATCAAATCAGTGAAAAAATATAGTTTGTTGATATCAAATACAATAGTTCGATAGATTTTCTTTGCGGATCACGCATTTAATATTCTCAAATTCATTAGTTTGATCGTTTCATTGTAATAACCGATTAGTGAGGTTATGCTACAGACACTTAGTTGTTAGGCTGCGCTGTTGCCAATTTGCTTTTTTTTCAGATTTTATGTTTCGGTGCCTATGTTCCACTATGAGACCTCGGCAGTGGTCCACTATGAGACACTCAACAGTGCTCCACAATAAGACGTCTCATTGTGGAACAAATATATTTCTATTATAGATATATACGAATCCGAAATTTTTGAATTTTTCTTCTTCTAGAATGGCTAGAAATCGCAGAATAAAAAGCGATAAGGGTAATTTTTCCGACTTGCAAATGAGGAGAGCTGTTGAATCACTCCTCGGAGGATCATCCCTAGAGTATCGGCGGAGCAGTTCGGAGTAAAATTTCAAACGCTAGCGCGATACGTTATAAACAAGGGAAGCCGGCGAAAATTAATTAGGGTGTCTCCTAATTGTACATGCAGGAGAATATTCACTATTGCAAGAAAAATTGTTCAAAAGAATATTTAGTAAAATCTCCTAACGTCAATCCAACCTTCGATTTGAGAAAGTTGGCTTT
>CM024240.1:112305447-112354189 GCA_013421045.1 Propylea japonica | reverse complement strand
TTTCACTGGAAATTATTTGTTTCATTCATTGAGGCAAATAACTTCCGCCCATGGCGCCCATAAGCCCCCATTTCGCACCAAGCCAGTCCAGTCCAGTCGAGTCAAGTCACTTCAGGATTGGAACTATTAACTTCGTTTAAATCGTTTAAAACAAATGGAATGTGAAATCTAGTTTCATACTAGGCCCTAGATTTCACATTCCATTTGTTTTAAACGATTTTAACGAAGTTAATAGTTCCAATCCTGAAGTGACTTGACTCGACTGGACTGGACTGGCTTGGTGCGAAATGGGGCTAAGAGTGGAGAAAATTTGTCTATTCATTTTCATAGTCATGCGATGTTATCCATCTCCTTTGCAGTGTTACTGATTCGATATTTGATCCTAGATCGTTGCCTGCGCGCTTCCCCACTCACTACAGACTGCCATTCCAACAGACTAGCCGCTTATTCAACATCGCATCGCTCCGAGGTTTCGATTCTTCCACTGCTTCACTGGACTCCGAACCAGCGTGAATTTAACACTGGAACTCCCCTGTTTCCATCCGTTTCTTCCACATCTGTATATGCACCTTTTAGGTCGAGTTGACTAGAATGGATATTGTACTACTAAGAGGAAATCGCCTTGTATTCCTAAATCATTGAGAAACTTAGTACTTGAGCTGGCACACGAGGGTCATCCTGGAGAAACGGTTATGAAGAGACGTTTACGTTCGAAAGTTTGGTGGTGATGGATCGAGAAACAGAGAAATTCGTCAAACACTGTCGTGACTACCTTCTAGTATCTCAACCCAACAAACCACCCACCAATGTCAAGACACAAATTCCCTGAGCAGCCCTGGGAATGCATTGCTGTAGATTCAATGGGGCCTTTACCAAATGGATTCATGGTGCTGGTTATTAGTGACTATTACTCCCAGGTATCAAGAAATAATATTTCTGAAATCTACTACATCGGGTGTTATATAGAGCAGCTCACTGAAATATTTTCCAACTAGGAATTCCGAAAAGTATCAGAGCTGATAATGGCCGTCAATTCATTGGTCAAGAATTCGTCGAATTTTGTAACATTCATATTCAGCTGATTCGTACACCACCTTATTGGCCTCAAGCAAATTGAGAAGTAGAGAATGCTAATGGATCCATACTGAAAGTTGAAGATTGCCTATGCTAATAAAAGTGATTATCAAAAAGATGCAGCCCAAAGCCCCCCCCCCCTAGCTGCGCCAGTGGGAGTATATAAAAATTTCTCAAAATCATTCACTTCTTTTATATACTATTTCTTGCTACCGAGTTAAAAAAAATCCTTTTAGCGATCTCACGACGAAATCTGAAATATTTCTCAAATCCCAACCCTAAGGGCATCAGAGTAATAAAAATTTTTATTACTCTGGACCCTCGATATTTCTTATAAGCATACAAGAGAGAACTTGTGGAGCAAGATGCAAGACAGGTTGACGTGAAGAAAAAATGCTTGCCATAAGAGACATCTGTTGTTCATTAAACGTAAAAATACTCGTCCGAATTTTTAACCTTGTACATAGGCAACCCATCAAGTTGGGCCTCTTCCGGGTGGCGCCCTCTAACGATGTTGCCCAATATCCTCCAATAAAAATTGAACCGGAGTAACCAACTATCTTCTCCTTAAACAATGCCTTTACAAACCATCTGTGACAATGGCGTCTTCTGCTTGTTCTTACTGCTGCCCTCTGTGGCGTTCTTCTTGAAGTTACCGCGACTCAGTAGAGCTCCCGCTGTTCTGTCATCTATTGCCATGTCCATCAACTTCGCTTTTATGGAGTCGGTAGCTATGCAGATCCCTGCGTGCTCGATAGCCATTATTAATGGAGCATAATTTTCTTCAGGTAATCCGTTGTCTATGGTAATCCTGCCAATAATAGCGATCCAGCCCATTCTTCGTCAATTCTAAATCCTGTTCTTCTAAGCTTTTGAGACACTTCCATTACTTGATTCACGTATGATTCCATGGATTCACTGTTCCAATCTTAGATTGATTAGAGTACGTAAAAGTCCAATTTTTCTCGAAAATCCGGAGTCCTCATATAAACTTCTTTAGTTTTTCCGAAACTTTTTTTGCGGCTTCCTTCACGTGAATGTAAATGGACGGATCCAAGGTCAGCACTAATTTCGCCTTAGCTTTCGCCACTAAGTTAAATCCGTTTCAGTTCCATCGATACACATTGTGAGGCCTTCCAGCACAAGGAAATTCTCGACGGCAAACGACCAGTCACTATAATTTTCCCTTCCAAGCAGTTTTGGGAGACTACCCAAGTAATTGGCGGCCATTTTCAATCTCGCGGTAGAACGAACAATGAACAATGAAATTGTTTCTCATTTCACAATGCGAATCACGATCAGGACACTGGGCACATAACCTGTTACGACGGGCATTGTAATAAGAAACTCTCCAAGACTTGTAGATGCCTTGTCCACCCCCAGAATGATTTGCACCATATCGGGCCCATCACTCCGGTTTTAGACTCTCCAGCCCCTAGACTTAAGAGCCGGAGTCGACATCTCTATCCGTCTGAGAATCAGTCCCGTTGGCGATGAGCTTTGAGCACCCTTCACCATCAGACTGACTCTCGTTGGTCTTTCCAGGTCCTTCACCTCAATCATTTTGAGGCGGAGTCCTTTCGGAAGTTTCAGCGTGGACAGGTTAGTACACAGCCAGTCCACACTGAATCTGTCCACACAGGAGGTGAAAATTGCACCTTGGTGGTTGAGCTCAACACCCTGGAACCGCGGGTAGGGCAAGCCAGGTAGGATCTTGTCCATCCCGGCAGCCACCGCTAGCTCCACAGCGCTGAGGTCCTCCTTGGAGAGCGCCCTGTCTGGCCAATCCTCGTGAACGAGGGCCACCTTCAAGGGCAAACTCGCCACCTCATTGTAAGAGGGCCTATCCGGAAGGTGGTTAGCCTTCTTCGCAGGTCTCTCACACGAGGGTGGAGTGACCGATTCGGGGGCGTCCCTTTTAGAGCCACCAGCCCGTGGAAGGGGGGAGTTCCCGACTGCCGACTCTCCCGCCGCTTGACGGGTTGAGTCCGCGCGAGCCCTCCTCGCCTTCCTTTTCTCCGCACTTGTGCGTTCCGCCTTTTGACAGCGGGCCTCGAAGAGGGCCCCGATTGTGAAGTCCCTTCATTGCCTGAAGGGCCCTCACTCGGAGTCTTCTCCGGGATTTTACCTCGAGCCCCTCCAGAAGAGGAGCCTTTGGTTTAAGGGTGTTTGGCACCCTTTGTTTCATTAAATTTACCTTCCATGTAAATCCCACGAGTAACCTAAGAAAATATGGTCGCCCCCAGCAGAGCTTGGATACTGGGGGAAGGTCTTTTACAAGGGATGCAACCCGGTTTCCCCAGGGAATCGTTCGCGACACACTTCACCCAGGTGCCATTCAGCCATCGGCACGATATCTCACACCTTGGCTTGGGTTGGTCAATCTTAGTTTCGCCACTCCTCCGGAATCTCATCGACATGGGTGTTGGCCCTACCAGGAACCGGAGTTCCAGCCGCAGAGATTCCGAGTATCAATGCAGCTACTACAAGCCCCCACACCACGACAAGGTGCTGACCCAGTGGGGAATATACTAAGTTGATTTCATTCTTCATTCTTCAAAAACCTAAACGTCAGTTGATTAAATTATTTTTTCCAAAATATATAAAACAGAACATTATTTCAACGTTGGCTCATCAGTATGTTTTACAGAACATAATTCTTGTATTCTTAGTCCTATTTTCAACTATTTGTTTTTGAGAGCTCTAGTTCTACTTAAACGAGTACCATATTGTTTTGCCAAAATGTCTGTCATTTTCGAATGTTGAGAAGACAACAGTCTCAAACGTCCGCACGGCCGAAAACACGATAACTTTCGAAGGGATTGCCCTAGAGACTTGGTGAGTTCCGTTCGCAAATGCTGGGGTTTCAAGATGATCGCATCAACAGAACCATAGAAATCAATTTTTTTAATCGTCTAGTTTTTACATATTTCAGTTTTTGAATCATATCCAGAGTATTTCCTCGATCGTGCAGAGATTTTGCATGTATTCATTTAGTATCAATCTCAAGTCCTGTACAAAATTTTGAGATGATATTTGATCCACCAATCAAAGAACGCTCAAAAGCACACTTTCAGGGTTTTCTTGAATTTTTTTCTTATATGGTACCTATTATGCTACAGGTCGTCAACTTTTCTTCAACGATTGCAAAAAGCTTTGCCTAATTTATGATGGAATCTAAACTCCAAAAAACTGTAAACGATGTTTCCACATAATTCGCGACTGTAGTATTCGGGATCTATCGTCATATAAAGTTATTCATTTTCTATGAAGTGGGCATTGTTTTCACTGTATGCATCAGCAGCATGAACACTATGATTCAACCACGACTTCAAGCTTACTAAATTCGTTATTGGTTCAGGTTATTATTATACATAAACATAGGTTTCATCAAGTCTTCATAATGATGGTCAACGAATGACACTCTAATAGCGCTGAATAAAGGGTGTTTTTTGAGGTCTACAGCTTCAAAATGAAATAAAAAACCTAAAAATGAATTTCGTTTAATTTCGGGAATAGGGGCTGGCCCGAATGAAGCGTACGCATGAAGTCCAATTTTCGACCACTTTTTCGAACATAACGCGGCAATGTTTGTCTTCCAATTGTTTATTGTCTGTGGTTTATTTTCGTAGACGTATGACTTCACATCTCTCCGAAGAAAGTGATCGAACGAACTTGGAGACCTCACAGGTCCATTTCGCGAAATTATGAGGTTTCCGAATATTCTGTCCATTTTCCGAACGTACGGCGAGCGGTTTTCAGCTTTTGCACAAATTGTAATTGCTGTTATTTTATGAAGAGATTTTATACAATGGTGCTGTGCACAAGTCATTTGGGTGCCTTCAACACTACGCAGGGTTGCCAGGTGCAACATAATTCTCAGATTGTAAATTGTAACATAATTTTTCAAAAAAATAGGGTTGAACAATAAAGTGTAACATAATTGATAATTTTGCATAATTTTGAGAGTTCATCGAATAAAACTTTTTCATATTTTCCTTTAATCAGAAGATACTTCAGGGTTTTTAACGGGGAAATTAATTTAATTTTTCAACTTGAGCAACATATGTCATGCGATCTAGTTTTAAGGGAAATCCAAGAACCGTTTAAATATTGAATTACCAAGTGTCCAACGATCAAAAAATCGAACTTCAAAGAACAGCTTAATAATTTTATTAAGATGAAGGTGTGTTAAAAGTTTCAGTCCTTGGTATTCATAGATAAATAAACTCTCTAGATGCCCAACTAGCCGATATTTTTGGTTTCATATATTTAGTTCGGGCGACCGTCCGCTAGAGTATAAATTTTAAGGTTTTCTGTCATTTCAAATGTCATGTTGGTTGTTATATTTATAAAAATGGCCGTAGAAAGATAAACAAGAAAGTTTTGAGCTGTTTTTTGTGAATATCTGCGCCAAAAAGTTGATAAATTGAACAAAATTCTCGAAATCATTCTTTGAGTTCTTTTATTGAACGAATAAGTTGTCTACAATTCCAGCCTCAGAGTAAGAAATAAACTTTAATATTTTCAACATGGGCCTTAATAAATGTGCAGTTAACGGTTGTAAGGTGAACACCCTTCTCAGGGATCGTTTCCCTTATTTCAAGGACTTCTCCAGATTCCAGAAGTGGTTAGATATTTTACATGATGAAAATCTAAACGCAATGACTCCAGAAGATGTTTGTGGCTAAAAGCGTCTCGGTCATATTCATTTTGAGGAAAAATATGTATCACCAGGAACAAAGATATTGCATATAGATGCACTACCAACCCTTTTTATTCATAATGGATCTGCCTCAGGTTAGTAATTGTGTTAATATTAGTAAATATGCTGTAACTGCTACTTAAAATCATGTAGTATCTCCATTATTTTGAACGTGAATTCAGTATTATGTATATTACGTTTGCCATTCTTAACTGGAACTCAATGCCGTAGATTTTTAAATAATTATGTGTACTAACTATCTTCTTTATAATTATTGCAGGTACTGGAAATTTGCTGCGTTCGCCAGACAGAAATATTGAAATACCATCTTCATATATTTTAGAAGAACATGATTATTCTTTAACTTCAGCTGAAGAAACACCAGCAGGAACATCCTCCAAAGCCAGAGCTTTACAAAGTAATTCTGAAATTTCCCTTGAACTATGTGAGTACTGAAATAATTAATGTTTATTTTTTTTTCTGATGCAAATTTCATCGCAATATTGATTTAGTTCATAATAATAATAGGTTAATGTAAAGAAGTCTTTTTCGTGAGTAATACATAATATAATAACAGTTCATTGATGTATACGTCAATGTAAATAAATAGCCCTAATAATTGTATCGAATAATTCGTATTGTAATATATCATCCGATTATGTAATTCATATTCATAGACATGAAATTATTTAATATTTTATTATTGAACTATAGCTGAAGAAACATCAGCAGGAACATCCTCCAATGCCAGAACTTCAGCTAAAGAAACACCAGCAGGAACATCCTCCAATGCCAGAACTTCAGCTAAAGAAACACCAGCAGGAACATCCTCCATTCTTTTCATTGTTTATTTGCCAACACCAGTATTGCTTCTCATTTTCACAGTTGATTATGCTATTACCATTACTGACTCAAATATCGTTGAAAAATGCACTCTTGTTGACTATTGCTCGTTTTAGTACTTTCATAAGATCTGATGAATGTATCAAGTTTGTTGGTAATATATTAAAGAATACCTTTGCTTTTAAAATTCGATTTTAATTTGGTATGTACATATTTTTTTCTATTACCATTACTGCCTCAAATATCGTTGAAAAATGCACTCTTGTTGACAATAGCCTGTTCTAATACTTTGATCAAATCTGATGAATATATCAAGTTTATCTGTATTTATATTTACAAATACCTTCAGTTGTAAATTTCAATTTATCTTTTTCAAGTCTTTCATAAGATATTACTGTACATATTCTTTTGTTATGTAATTTTTCTATTTGTATTGTATATTATTTATGTATTTTTTCTACTCTAATTATTCTCATAATATATTATATTTCGTTGAATAATTTTTCATATTTCTGCCTCTAAATACATTCAAGATGAACTCTCTTAGCTAATAAAATTGTTCCTGAGTTAAGTCGAATAAAAAATGTTTATTGTCATGTCCAGTTGGCTTATTATCATTCAGCTTAAAATTCAAGTGAATGATAATAAGCAAATTGGATTTGACAATAAACAATTTTTTAATCGACTAACCCAGGATGAAAGCGTTACGAAATTATTTGAATCCCGACAAATTCCCGCCATATCCCTCCATATCACCAGTAGTTCAAGCGACCGTCCGCTTGGTGTCTCTGATGATCGTGAAACCACCTCTTAGTACGTGCGTTGGGCATCTAGAGAGTTTATTTATCTATGTTGGTATTCCTCTCAATATTGCTGCCAAGTCTCTGAAAAGATTGCATATATTTATCTTTTTCGTGCATAACTCCACAGCAGGTAGTTGTGATTATTTCAGTTTGCCCAGTCGACTGTGTCATAAAAACCATCTGCTACCGCCCTTACCACATCAGTCGAGCGTTATTTTATCTATTCGGGTCGGGGAACGGATACACATAATAAATTTGTACAACTTGCAAGCGTTGTTCTGAAGTGAGTTTGTTAATTGTGAAATGGAAAAACGTATTGGCAACAAATACACAATTGATTATCACTAGAAACAATTATTGTTAATTAAAAATCAAACCTCTAAAAAACACCCATTATAAGGAAATGTTAAATAAGAGGGAACCAATTAACTTTTCTTACTTTATTTATGCCAAATTAACTCATATGATACCATGTTATACTATATGTATATTGAGTAGGAAATAGGACATTTGATTTTTTTGTCATCAGAATTTCATGGTCAATTTATCGAGTATTAAGTTTTTTATAGAAGTAAGAATTGATAATAACGCACGATTAATGAAAAATATATCAATTTGTCTGTTTCGTTCGCAATACAATGAAAAATGTCATTTTTTCAATATGCTCATTTACATATCAATAAAAAAACGTGCTTCCTCTGCAATTTGGCATCTTGACTTAAATTACAGTTGAAATTGCTTAATATTTCATTTCCATTTTCTCTACGTTTTCTCCTCATTTCTCGAACTTCATCTTAAAATTTGAAATCATCATTCCATCGAAATTGATTTTTTCGCTTATAAAATTGATGAAAATAGCTTCTACAGAGTCTAGTTAAGTGCCTCATTTCGTTTAATCAATTACGGTTTTCTGATTCAGAGTTTGTGAATGAAAAAATAAAATTTAATGAAACTTCTAGCCAAAACATTAATCTGAATTTGAAGGAATATGCAAATTAGAAAGTTGATTCTGCTGTTGCCTCCCTAACAATGCTTAAAGTAATAAGTATGTTAGCCCCATTTTTGTGATTTTTTCTGATGTTTAAAATTTCCTCGATTCTTTTTTTTGTACTATAATCCATAAATGATTTTTTTTAATAGACATAAAAAGATTTTTATGTCAAAAAGACTTTTTATTTGTATAATGTGATCATGTATTATGTGAATACCAATAAAGTGATATTGATTTATTATTTTTTTTATGTACTTCATAATACACGCCACTGTGTTACTTTCATTTTATATGTAATGCATCAAAGATGTGCTTGTTGATGCGCAACCTACTAGAATATGCAGAAATCTGTATCAACATCTACTCAAATATATTTAGTTCACAAAAATAAGAACCATTTTGAAGGGGTCGCCACGTCACGGCATGGTCGGAGACCAAGAAAGTGGTAAATATACCTAGATGGCGCTCAAGAAGCGTGAAACCAAATTACTACGGGGGCTGGCCTACTATCCTTCCTTATACAATGCGACGGGTTAGAAAGAGTAAAACGCTATTCTTGGCGACTGTCAAGTAAGAACTAAAAACTTATTCACTTGTACAACAGTACATCAAACATTCCTGTCAGCGCCATCTATGGATGGGCTACGAAAGATACATATTTCAAACTACAATAAACAACAGTTGCTCACAATTATGAATTTTTTAGGAATATCTTGCTTGGTTTGAATCTTAGAACATGATACTGTAACGTGAACATGAGATGAGTTTCTCCTGAAAATGGCGTAAAAAAATGAAAGAAAATCCCCGAACAGGTACTTTTGAGCGCTCGTCTTTTAGTAGCTAGAGCAATAATTCTATCACATCAAAATTGTATGGGGCTTATGAGATTCATGCTAAGTATACTCCGTTCACAAAAGGTTGAGCACATAGAAGGCGTTTCTTTATTTATCTGAAGTTGGCAGTATTTGCTGTCATAACGTAAAATAAATTCAATGTTGCCGAATGTACCCGGACTCGTCCGACGAGCTTGCGAGTTATCAGACAACTCTATGCAATTTTACAACATTGCGTATCAATCTGACAAGAAAATAAACATCATAACCTAAAATTTTAATATGCACAGTGGAATATGTCAAATTATCATGGCCAACGACGGCTCAACCTTTCGTGAACAGACTATATATGAATGCAAAATCTAAGCACGACCGGAATTATATTCTGGAAATTATTCAAAAGATATGTAAAAATCCAGTAATATCATTAAATTAAATTATATGGTTAACATTATGGCCACAAAATTTTGCAAAAGGTTTTTTTTATGGGCATCTTGCATGTGGCCGTAAAATTTCAAATCGATTGGTTTTATTTTGTCTGAGATATGGCGGACGAAAATTTTGAATGGCCATATTTTATGGAACACCCTGTACGATTTGGCTGGTTAACGAACTTCTCAAGTCTCTAGAACAAACGAACAGAATTGTATTTGACCTCGGATTCGTCATCACGGAGTAGAACCCTATCGTTTGAGACCGTTTTCGGCTCATAATTCGTTAGTTAGAGACCAAACCCAATATTATTATTGTAAAGCCAGTCTATCCTCACGTGTAAGTGTTTAGTGCAGTTTATGGTCAGGCGGAGTCTTTGAGACCTTAACTAATTACTTAACTTGGCGCTATCGAGAGATGATTAACGATTTTTTATGACCGGAATCTAATTATATGGATCTGGACAACGTTTACTTCAACAAGACAGCACCACGTGCCATACAACCAACTGAACCGTTGATCGAGCTTTTACGGAAAAAGCTTGGTGAAAGAGAAGGACTCTGCCAATAGCCCAGTGTGTCGATTCAATACTTCAAAGGCGGAATTCGTGAGGCTATCGAGTACATAGAGTAGCCACACTTTTCGATTTTTTTATGGAAAATTTCATTGAAAAGATATTGTTCTGTGAGCGTGGTCGTGGTGTTCATTTGCATGATGTTATTTTCCACTATAATTAACGGCATGAAATAAACATTCGATCATTTATTTCAAAAACTATAATTCTTCTTTGAATATCAGAATAACACCTCTAACCGGAAAACCATGTATATGCACAGCGAAGTAATTTTAAGCTTATAAGCGCTTGTTTATAATGGGAAAACTCATACATGAATATAATAGGAACTGTTGGTTTCATTCTATTTCTTCATGAATTCAACTTCCCCTTTCAAATCCTGAACGTTTTTTGAAAAATACAATCCCTTTTGGGATTTATCGTATATACGATGGCTTCAAAGACTTGAAAAAACTTGTAATTTTTCATTACCTGGCTTTGATTATTATTGATACAATAATTATGTAATTCATTTATTTAAATTCAAGAGACTGTATAGGTACCTACAAACAGGATGCCCAAATTTCTTTAGCATAAACATATCAGAGTATGTATATAAAAATTTCTCAAATCATTCACTTCTTCTATATAATATTTCTTTGCTACTGAGTTTTAGGTTTAGCGATCTCACGACGCAAGATGCAAGACACGTTGACGTGAAGAAGAATTGCTTGCCATAAGAGACATCTGTTGTTCATTATACGCAAAAAATACCCGTCCGAATTTTTAACCTTGTACCCTTGTTTATGTAACTCTAGTTGTCCAATGAAGTGTAGTTCGGGGAGTTAGCTCACAGATGGTGTTTTTGGTCAACTTCACTATTTGCGTTCTCTTTTTATACATCCCCATCTTCGTCTACACTATTTGGCAACATCTGACTTTCTTGACTCGCGCGCAACGTATTCGTAGTAAAATTAAAATTGAATTTATGAATGGGCGCATATAAACCAAAGCTCCCTCTGTGAGCTAACTCCCCGAACTACACTTCATTGGACAACTAGAGTTACATATATAGTATTCGTTTTGAAGAGTTTCGAGCTCCTGAGCTGTTCCAGTGCTTGTGCGCAACCAATGGCAAGCCGTATTTCGAGCTTTTGAGTTACTCAGGAGCACGAAATATCTCAAAACGAATAGGCTAATAAAAGGCTTGTACATAGGCAACCCATCATGTTGGGCCTCTTCCAGGGTGGCGCCCTCTAACGATGTTGCCCAATATCATCCAATAAAAAATTGAACCGGAGTAACCAATTATCTTCTCCTTAAACAATGGTATTATCATTGTTTAAGGAGAAGATAGTTAGTTACTCGCCCTGCTAAAGGCATTGGATGTGCGTATGTGGCGGTACCTATTAGAATTATGTAGCAAACTCTGAATTTTTAGGGTCCATCCTAATACGCCCTCTTGGCGGATACTTGAATAATTACTTATCGGTAAAGAGGTTTCTACTTCTGCTATGAAACTATATTTTTATGACGTGAAGTTTGAAGAATCGAAACATTCGAAACTGAATAAATTCCAACACATGTTCTTCGATGAATAATTTACATAAAGAGGGGTTCTGGAAATGGTTTCTTTCTGGGATACGGGGTATTAAATTTCTAAGTAAAAAATTCATATCACTAACCCTGACATGGTATCCTGAAGTGTTTTTAATTATTTTTATTTAAAATATTTCAGTTGTTACTTAGGCAGTTCAATTTAAATGAATGTATCGTTAACCCATTAACGATTTATTTTGCATGTAAAGTAAGAGAGAAGAGTAGTACATGAGAAAGATTTCTATTTATTAAGACGGTGTGTTATGCAAAATAAACAGGAAATGGAATTTTGAAATTAAACAAGAACTATAGAAACAAATCAGAGCAGAACTATGACAGAATTGCCAAAATCTGCTTTCAATAATCACGAAATATCTTCAAACATTCCTGTGGCAAAAAATACGTCACTTTCAAAACCTACGAAATATTTTTGAAAAATCTGCACTCCAAAATACAGCTTAATTTTGCACCCCTATTCAGGCCAAATACCGTGTTCAATTGGAGGAAAACTTGTTTGCCACCAATGAAAGTTGTCATGAATCATTCTAGAATGCTCATTTCCGATGAAAATTATTTTTTTCTGTGACGGGAAAAAATGTGACATTTTATATCCCTTGACAGGTCACAAAATATGACTTTTTACGAAATTACTTTTTTTCCCTGTCAAAAAATGAGTCTCTATGTATCCGGGAAAAAAGTACTCACTTTTTTCCCGGAGAAAAAAGTAATTTCCTGAGAAGTTATATTTCTTTTCACTATTAAATGGTCGTTATTCTTGTCACAGAAAAAAATAGTGTATTATACACGGGAAAAATATTAGATTTTAGCTCTCGGTCTCTTGTCTCCCTCCGCTACGCGTCGGGAGACAACATAACCTCGAGCTAAAATCTAATACTTTTTTCCTTGTATAATAAATAACTATTACATTTCCCGAATATCATAAAAACTGAAAGGGGCGATTCTTTGAGTTATTTAAAAAAATACTTTATATAACCAGGGGTCTGAAAATGCTTCCTTTCTGGGATAAGGGGTAAGAAATTTCTAAGAAAAAAATCATGATTCTTTAGTTCAAATTTTTTGGTACCTTTCTTATTTTATAGCTATTTAATCGAGTTTTACACGGAAGTTAGCGGAAGGGTAAGTCTTTTTTATGAAAAACCAAGATAGGGACATAAAAACCACTTTCCCGTCAAAAATACCATAATCTAAAAGGAACACAAAAAAAATCAAGTTGTTACCGGCATAGTAATTTTTTATAAAATCCGGTATACAAATTCTTATGTAAACGAATTTTAAACAGGAAAACGATATTGGCCTAGTGATTTTACTAAAAACGTTCATGTTTTCACTCTATGGCACCATTGTATCAATTTAGCGTTTTAAACAAAGCAAAGATATTTTCCTTACATAAATTTGCTGAATTAAAGTGGAATATATCACCGGCTTATTGATTTGTGAATTTATGCCATTTAGCCACTAATCTGAAATTTTTTAAAGCTACAGAAATTCAGCGGTTAATTTGCTTGCCAACTCACTGCGAACGCGGAAGCCCGGAAGCCAAAGTAGAATTGGTGTCTCTAGACACGAGTCATTTGTTCTCGGCTAACCTCTTTTGAAGTTCTGCGAGTTCTAAGAATTTTTGATGGTGATTCAAATATCTGAAATGATCCGGGGATCATCATACGTTCAAGGTAGGTTTTTGGAGATGGAGATAGAGTGGTTTATTTTTATTTTGTTTTTTTTCGCGCTTGACAGTTGGCGTAATTGAGTCATCGAAGGTGAAACAACCTCACTTTTTCAATGTAAACATGATAAACCACAACAGATTTTGGTGGTTTTCAAGCATAGACTAAGATGTATAGATTGGAAACCGTGACGGTTTAGCCGAACATTATTTACTGCGACATCTATTGGAACGGGATAAAATTGAGTGGGTCTGATCAACAGGATTCTATTTTGTTCATGGAATTATTCGTCTTGTTTCACTCTGTCCCCAATAGGGTGCAGGAAATTTTGAATTTTTGATGGAAGGCAAGAATACAGCTCTGTTAATGTATTCGTATTATTAAAACAGACTTTAATGTAAGTGATTATAAAAGGCGCAGTTAGCTTTACTGCTTGTTCACATAAAAATAGAAATGATAATTCAAAGCCAATTACGCTGTTATAATCACTTATAAAAAGTCTGTTTTAAATAATATGAATACATTACTAGAGCTGTATTCTTGCCTTGTCATCAAAAATTCAGTTTCCTTCAGAACAAAAAACCCTTTTTCACTGCTTTTACTAAATTAACATTCATATCTGTACTGAAAGACTTCTGAAAATTTACTTTTTATATTTACAACTTTTATATACATATTTCTAGCAGATTTAAAATATTTACAACAATTCTTTGGTACATGTCTTACATCACCTTTTATGACATTATTTATCTGTCTCACATAATGGAATATATTTAAATGGATAAAATATCTAAAGATTTTCGTAGATAATAATTCATTATGTTCACAACTTGTGAGCCTTATTCTGCTTTTCATAAGCCTCAGCAAATGCTTCAGAACTTTTTTTTGTGCAGATCAACACTCATTACATATTTCATGATAGCGTAAGCCCTACTCATTTTTTCGGAAAATTCCTTGTTCACATAGAACAAGGAAGATTTCGATTTATCATATTCCTTCTCCCTTGTGAATTCGTCGTCTTTGAAATCTGAATCATTTTCCCTGAGTAGGAATATTTTCGTGCAGAAACAATTTTTGATGTCATCGGACTGGTTTTTTTTCAATAAATAGCCAGAAATATATTTCAAGATTTTCCTTTCCAATGGTACCTGTCTGCTTGGAAGATCCTCCGGCACAGGTGAGTACTCATCGTCATCTCTTCTTCTTGTATTACATCCTGAAATGTTTATTGTTTTAATAAGATGTACTAACTATTGTATGTATTTCGATTCTTCATTGTTCTCATTGAAAATTGTTCATTGTGAAAAAGATATTGAAATCAGATTACTTGCTATTTGAACAAAATTTAGAATATCGTCATTACATTTCAATACAATGGAAAATTCAATTTTGATTTCAATAGTGAATTACAAACAGTGAACTAAGAATGTTCATATAAAAATATTTAGAAGAATAATATTTAACTTGCTTAACATACCTGTGAAACTAATCTCTGTAGTGTGACAAAAATTTCCGATTCATCATCGTCGCAATTTGCAGAAAAGGAGTGTGCCGATGTAAGATTCTTCACCACAAGTGATTTATACGCAGAAATAAATGTCTCCGCAGATGGGTTCACAAGCCTGTGACCTCGTTGCCTTATCTGCCCGAAAAAGTTTTCAAGTGGATCTTGATTAAATGTTCGCGGCATCATATATTCAAACTTTAAATCAGTCAATTTCTTGAACACAATCTTGAAGTTTGAAATTGTTGTAACCAAATTTTTAAAAGAAGAAGGTGTGAATAAACTTCCATTTTTCTACATTTCATACTTCTCAAAATTATTTGGGCTTCATCCCAAATTGAAGGTGTGGGAGTTTTTCCTCACAGCTCTTCTCAACACCTTTTTTGATTGGAATTTGCTCCCATTTAAGGAGTCAAAAAGGCTATCCATCAATGAGATGAAACTGGCAGTATCTATAGCTTCAGGTTCTAACTTCAAAGTTTCGCCTCCATTCTGTATCAACATACCTAAAAAACAAGATTATATTTTATATAACTTCCTGCATTAGTTTGTAGAAATAAAACAGATTTTAAGGAAATGGTTATATCCTCACCTGACTGTGCCATCACATTGATTCCCACTGCAACAGAGTGGCTCACACTTGCGTGCATAGAGAAACTTTCATTTTATTGATGAACCTAGGATAAATATGTTTATCCGTTAAATCTTTACACATTCTCAGGCCACCAAAAAATGAGTCCATTTCGTACATTGTCTTGATATGACGCCACTTTGCCACCTTTTTCTCTCCTTCCATATCAAATTCAATGTCGTACTTTAGAAAATTGTTTCTGACACCCTTGAACAGATGAGGTATGTCATACAAGGGCACCACCTCATGTCCATTAATCTCAAAATTTTTTTCCCTTTATCTATGTTTTCAAGAAAATGAGTTGATACATTTCTTCATTAGACTCAAGAATCACGAAGAAGCATCTTTAAACGATTAATTTGAGTTTACCTCATATTCATCGTAACGATATGTAGAAAAATATCAGTTTTGGGTACCGATCCTCATCAACAGAATTTTTTGTAACAGTATAGGTACCTATACAGTGATTAGTAAATTTTATGGAATATTGGTTCATGGCTTGAACAAGGTAGGTACCATCCATCAATGGTTCTCCGCACAATTCTCACTTCGAGGAGGTCTTTGGGCAATGTCCTTTCATCTCTTCTCTAAAAGGGTTCGGGTGAAAAGATTGCTTACCATTTTTATCAAACAAACAACCTTCATCGCAGCATAAACAATTCACAATCAACAATTTACATAAATGTCCTCATTTATAAAGATAGTGAATACAACTGACTGAGTAATTTAACATACCAACATACACGTGAATATGAACGCAGTCACTCACAGTCAGAAATCCAAACTCCAAAACACAGATCAATGGTATCAATAAAAAAAATTTCTAGTGAGATCTATTCTGCTGTATAAATACCTTACATAGTTTATTGAATTTTAATTTATGGCTAGCTTTCATATCTAATGGGCAACTGGTTGTAAATCTTGGCTCCAATGTAACCTAGGTATGTATCTCAAGTTAAGATTATTATTAACTACTGGCACCTGAATGGTCTTTGTCTTTGGGATAAAGTCTATTTTTTCGAAAATAATTTTCAAGATATATTTTTGTACTATATTCAGTTCATATTAGCTATTTTTGTACAACCCACATCACACTATTATTCCATATCTGATGACTGATTCGACCAAAAGTTTATATATTTTTTATTCAAAAACTCTCTCAGTAAGTAAAACTTGTGAACCACATTACGGATTCTACTCGATACATATTCAATATGAGGCTGCCACTTGAGGAATTGATCAATAATTATTCCGAGGTATTTAATATGTGAAACCTCACGCATGCAGTGATTTTCTATATTGATGTTATTGCAGTTTGGTCTATTTGCTCTGGTAAGGGAGAAGGCTATGTAATCTGTTTTCGTTAAGTTTAAGAATAATTTGTAGTTTCTTCAACGATTTATCACTATCTCTAGTCCATCTATGGCTAGGTTCTTCACATGTTCCCAAGTTTCACCTGCAAACACAAGTACAGTGTCATCAGCATATGAGATTAGAAAGAATATTGTTTTCTTCAAAAAAAGTCTAATCTATTCTTTACACATTTTTCAAAGATCTCTGCAAAATGACTTATTAGGCTTATTGGTCTGTCATTATTTATGGAAGTTAAAGATCCAGATTTATGTATGGAAGTTACCTATCATGAATAGCTTAAAATCACTGGGCACAATACCTTTCCCCAAAATTAAGTTGAGTATATGCAATGAAGGATGGATTATTTCTCTGTGTGTCTGCTTTATTGTTTCACCTCAATCCCATCAGGACCAGGGGAATCACCGTTTTTCAAGAAGCTATTATTTCTATCAGTTCACTTTCTGTAACAGGTTTGAGGAAAATTGAGTTCATTGTGGTTGTGCCCTCTCTACACATTTTTTGGGACAGGAATTATCTTCGACTTTCAGTTCCAACATTAGAGAAAAGTTTGTTACAGAAATTGCCATATTTGAAGGATCAGTTATATTTTCCCCAGAATCATCTTTGATAGTAGTATAATTATTTATTTTATTGGTTTTCATTTGTGGCATGTTTAATAACTTCATTGAGTTTTATGAGGTTCTTATTGCTTTCAATTTGATCCTGTAATAATTATTTTCTGTTTGTTTATGATTTTTTAGGTTATATTCCGTAAATCAACTTGGTTGGTTTGGTTGATTTTTTTCTAGTCCGTAAATATGATATTCTCCGTTGGTTCCTGCGAAACAGTTTATTTACGGAACCCGGTTAAAGAAAAAAGCAGTAATATAATCAGCAACCGGAACAACTGAGGATGTTCTTCGGTTTCTTTGTTTGTTTAAGGTTTTTGTATTCTGGGATTTAGGTTATTTTGGACTTAAATCTTTGTGCTGTGATTTGTGTTGCAGAATTAGACTGAATATTTTTTTCATTTTATGTCTTGTCGAATTGTCGATTTATTATCTGATTGTTTTGTTTCGTCAATTTAAGGTTTTTGACATTTTGTCCGATTTATTTTGAACTATTTGTTCCTTGTAAATATGTTATTTGAAATTTATATTGTAATAAACCGTGTTGTTTGGTCTCTTCTACTAAATTTGCTATTATTGGGCATAGATGGAGAACCATCTCAGGAGAATAAAATAAGCAGTGTAACTTGTACTAAGTCTATTTCTCGATTCCTTGTTCTACAAGTAGAATCATTTACCTATGCTATCGACCTACTTATTGACAATTTGTTGTATCATCAGTATGTGAATACACGGAAGACAATGGCTTATTTATTAACAAAACTAGGTGGAATAATTGGTTATCATATTTAGAATAATGCTTACTGTGAAAAGGGGATTGGACTTTAAGGAATTTCAATATTTTCGTTTGAACAATAACTATGATTATGAGTCCATTACACCTCCACCGGTTAACCAAAAACAAAATTTTACCCTAGTACAAGTTTTTTTTTATAGTTATGATAATGAAATTTTAAAAAACAATATTGACAAAATTGGTTAACCTCAACCACTTAACTCGCTAAATAAAACATATAATTATATCTATATTTCTTTCATTACATATTTTATTGAATAAACAACTTAACCCTATTTTTATGAATTTCACTAGTCTTATTACCTATTTTAATAACTATTTTTTTGGACTGGAGGAGAAATGCATTACGCATACCCGAATATAAAGAACATTACAGGTAGTGTGAGGCTCTGGCAAAGAGCCTACTACTCACTAAAAAAGCTCCAGTGATTATGCCTGAGTGATGGAACGGCAGGCAGCACCGTGGGATTCACCGAGTCGGCGGTCCCAAGGTTAACCAACCCCGACCCGGGAAGAGCACCTCGCACCATTGTGCGGCGGTTGAAGGTCTTATAGCAAATCATGCCTCCAATAAGAGCTCTAGACGACATCACCTTCAGATCGTTCACACGTATAAGTCCCAAGTCCCTCAGATCACGGGCGAACTTTTCGGACCACAAACGCCAAGTCAGCTTGCAAGATGTAAACTGCATTGAGGAGGCACCAGTGAGCTGTTTAATGTGCTCCTCATGGGGCCTATATTTGACACTTTGTTCTCGTGCGCGGTGTCGGGTCAAATTGATCGTTGATGATCTGCACATCAACAACGATGGCCTTCTGGTGTTGAACAGCCACAATGTCCGGTTTCCTAATCCCAACCGCAGTACGAAGAACGGGTTCCTCCCAAACCGTGAAACCTTTGGTACGCATTTATTGGCCAGATATTTCGACGCCGCGTTATGACGTTCAATGCGGTCATCGTGCGTACGGTGGCATTGCTGAAGGATGTGTGTCAGCGTTTCGGGTACTCTACAACCTGCTCGGCACAACCGATCATAGTCTCGCCCCCTGGCCACCCTAGATCTAGTAGGGAGCGCGTTAATACGCAGCTTAACGCTGTTCACCAAATCGCTGCCACCCAGAAACTTGGTCCCGTCCGATATCCAGCGATGCTGCTGTGAATCTTAGAAGAACCCCTCAGTGCCATACCATCTTCAGAGCCAAAAAGATCTGCCCAGCGTCGTTGGATCTTAGGCCGGTGTGTCCAAAATTGTCCCCCTGTCGTTAAGCCTGCGAGCGCAGTCGGCGATTTTCTTTCTGAAGGAAGGGCCCCGCTACCCGAACGTCTAGGGGCAATCTCTGAAGGCGTCTCATCCGCAGCTGTGGTATTACCCAACGGAGCGAGGGCAACCCCAAACCTCCGTCGCGCACTCCCGTATGGAAGTACGCATTTGGGCAGTCGGCGGGGAGAGAGAGCCATTTTCTGCAGAAGGATCTTATCTCCTTGTCCAGCCGGTTCAGATAGCTAAGGGTAAACCAACCCAGTGCCAGCTGATGGAGGAGACTAGGGATGACAACAACACGTAGGGCAAAAAGTCGTTGCTGGGGTTTCAGGGGTGCCCTGCCAGTGACGACATCATCTCGGGCTTACATCTTCCCTCAGGGTTAAATGTCACACCCAGATACCTCCGGGAAGACGACCTGCTGAGAGAAGGTAAGACGACCCTGCGCAGAAAAATTTCTGTTTCTCGTCGATGACGATTTTCTTTAGATGTGGCACTTTCTTCCAGGATATTGTCTGGCTCTTAGCGACGTTTATGACCAGTCCACATGAGGCCAGATACCGAACAACCCTATCTATAAGGCTATCAGGTGTCGAGAGTTGCTGAAGGAATTGCTGAACCAGGTTCTTATAGGCCGCCGACTTTCTATGGCTCTTAACAGAATCGAGGGATCTGTTGTTGAAGATCCGATGCAAGGCCTGGTTCAGAAAGCGCTCTCCTGAAATTATTAGCTCGGCCTCGTGCCGTGCCATAACCGCCGATTCCTCCGCAGTCCATCGACGCCTTACATCGACGTTAGCTGCCAACTCTCGAGCATCGCTCCAATCCGGGTGTGCTCTACGATGGTGGACGCCTCGACTGGTCTTAGTTGTAAATGACCGGTCGCAACCTGGGAATAGGCACTCAAATCGACTCGGACCGGGGTCACCCAGTCCAGGAACCGCCGCATCGGTTCCATCCGTTGGTTGAGGCAGACCAGTGGGTCCACCTCGAGGGTTCCGAGGCCTTCTATTATTATTCATACCAACAGATTAACAACGACTGGGGGGCTGGTAACCCCCCAATCTGACGCCAGAGCCCCGTTAGCCAGCCACACGAATGTGCTGTTACCGACTCTCACCACGAGGAGGTGGGGTTGGACTTAAGAGAGGGCCCTTATCTTCTAACACAGCGAATGGTCCTTTAAAAAGTTCATCATTCTTGTTTCCCGCTGCATCATTTCTTATTAATACACTATCACCTATTTTAAAACTAATTTCCTTTCTAGATTGATCTAGTTTTTCTTTTCTTTTAATTTTCGAGGTTAACAAATTATTTGAAGATCATTCCATACTCTTTGCAATCTATATTTCAATTCAAGTGGGTAATTTTCAAATGTATATATTGGATCCACACTGTTCAAAAGATTGGTAGTTGGGTAGTTTGCAACTTTTTCCAAATACTAGTTCGAAGGGGTGTATTTCGTATGAGTGTGAACAGTATTATTATAAGCGAAACACCAATATTGAATCCAAGAGCTCCAAGAATCTGGATGGTTTTGACGATGCATTCGCAAGTACGCACCTAAGTGTTTATGAGTATTTTCAATAGAGCCTAGTGATTCATGATGATATGCTGTCGAATTGATATGCTTGACTTCGAGTAGTTCACATATGTTTATGAAAATACCGGAAATCAACTCAGTTCATTTCCGGTAACCCCTGGTCAGTGGCAATGACTTCTGGGATGCCATACTGTAGTATAAAATTTTCAACAAATGCCTTAGCAACACATTTTGTTTCTTTGCTTGGTAAAGCATAACACCCTACAAATTTTGTTAATTCACACTGAGTAGTAAGAATAGACTTATTTTGAGATATATCGGTTGTAAGTGGACCCACGAGATCTAGAAATACCTTTTGAAAAGCTGAACTTGCAGTTGTTGTGATTTGAAGCGGTTGTTTCGTTATAATTGAATGCTTATATTTTTGACAAGAATGACATCGTTTGACATAGTTGACTATGTCTTTTTTTATGCCTGGCCAAAAATAATATCGTCTGATATTGTTGAACATTCTATTGATCCCAGCATGTCCTCCAGTGGGAAGAATATGAAAGTCATTTAGTATTAATTGTTTACTGTCATTATCTTCAATTTCTGGACGTTCTTAATAATACAAATTTTCAAATTGTTCTCTTCAATTTCCTTCCTTGCGTTAGCTAACTCTTTTATTAAATTTTCGGTACCTTCGTTTTTCGCAATGAATATCTCTGCTATTCCATATTTATTCAAAATGAATTTCAAGTGTGTCAACGAAGTCCCTGAGGCAATCAGCGTTGATCCAGAATCTTGTTTCATGAATAATTTCTTTTTCTCAATGTGTGACGACCTTTTTTTCCCTGCTGGTGATTTACGGTTTCGGTTTCCTTTCGCTCGGGCGCCAGTTGTGATAATTTTCCTCAAGGTCACAACTCCTTGATGACGTCGTTCACTTACCTAAGCCTGGGTAGCCTTTACACAGTTGGAGAAGGGCTCGGTTCAATCTGAGTTCTTAGCGATTGAGTAGAGTCTATCAAATAACCAACGAGTATCGAGTCTGCTCACCTTCAGGTTAAAGAACACACAAAAAATATATACAAATTTATTTACATATAAACAAGTTATATTTACAATAAACAAATAAAGAAATATTCTAGAATACAAAGATAAAATAAAATATAATTCAAACAAAATGAAAACACGTATCACTGTTGTTCTTCCAACCTGAAATTCAAAATAATAAGCGGTCTTTAGCGGTGAGCAAACTGAGCAGGTGATACAAGCGGTGAGAGCAGGTGAAATAAGCGGTGAGAGCGATGTAAAAAAATAAATGAGCAGTGAGAGCAGGTAAAAATAAGTAGCGGTGAGAGCAGGTAAAAATAAACGGTAAGAGCAATGTAAAATAAACGGTAAAAGCAGGTAATACAATAAAACACAGAAACAGATATATTTCTTCAGCGAGAGAGCATACACTTAAACAGGTAATCAGTAACCTGAATTATCGGTTGGCTGTCTGGAAACTACAGGTACCTTACTGTGTTCAACTACGTACACGACACCACAGATAAAAAAAATTGTTTCAGAACAGGAAAACTGATTCAAAATAAAATAAAAGAAAATATATAACAGGTCAGGCACACCCTTACACCAGTTTAGGTGGGTTGCCAGTCGTGCTTAATCCGCAATAGCCAACCACACCTCACCTAGTGCCCTGGGGACGGACGGAAACGGAAATAAAAAATAAAGAAAATAATATCGATAGGTCGAGTCACACCCTTGTACCAGCTTAGGGGGGTTGCCAGTCGGCTTAAGCCGCAAATAGCCAACCACACCTCACCTAGTACCCTGGGGACGGACGGAAACGGAAAAATAAAAAAATAATAATATCTACAGGTCGGGTCACACCCTTGCACCATTTTAGGCGGGTTGCCAGTCGTGCTTAAGCCGCAATAGCCAACCACGCCTCACCTAGTGCCCTGGGGACGGACGGAAACGGAAAATAAAAAAAAAGAAAAATAATAATATAAACTACTCGCTCGCACGAATGTGTACACCGGTTGTCGTTGCTCTGATATAATCCAATAAGATATGGTCCAACGGAAGTTTTTTCTGCGAATTTTGTGCTTAAAGTGCTACAAGGTGGAAGGCGTTCTGTTTCTGGTCTTGTTCTTGTGACAAAGTTGATTTTTCCGCAGTTTTCACGATGCCAATTTGCCCGATTTGTAATAAACAAAACAAGAATTCACCGGGAATCACCTGTTCCGGTTTTTGCGACTCTTCTTATCACGCAAATTCGACATGTTCCGATGTTATCAAGGCTCAACTGTCCGCGTTGAATTTGCCGGGTGTTAAGTGGACATGCCAGCATGCCGCGGATCGAGAGGGACTCGTACTCGATCGACCGCCGATATAAATGCATTGCTGCTAGACGGTCCAGCGGCGTCCGAAAGCGATTTACCAAAATTAATTCAGTCCATCAGAAAGGAGATGGCACTTTTGCGCCAATCAGTTGATTTCTGCTCAGATAAATTTCTGATTTTGAAAGCCAACTATCAAAATTCAACGATCTTTCAAGATCACTGAGGATTGAAGACTGAAAATAATGTCTTGAAACACAAAGTCACGGAATTGTCTGACCGTGTGTGTAGTATTGAGCAGTTTAATCGATCTTATAATATTGAAATACAGGATATCCCAGAAAAACCGAATGAAAACCTTATGAATTTGGCAGCTGACATTGGCACGATGCTGAATCACAACTGGAGATTGCTGCTGTGGACAACATTTTCAGAGTTTCCCACTCAGCTTGCTGGTAAGCCTAAGACATAATAATAAAATTTTTGTCCAAACTACAACGAGATAGGTTTTTTGATGTCGGCTAAAACAGTCAAGAAAGGATGGGGGCCGGTGAGGGATTCAGCTTGACTGGGGTTTCTGAAAGATTTTACATCAATGAGCATCTGGCGCCACAAACCAAATTACTTCTGAAGCAAGCAAAAGAAAAGGCAAAAATAAAAAACTATAAATTTGTATGGGTCCAGAATGGCTGTGTCCTCATGAGGAGGGAGGAAAGATCGAAGATCATCCCTATTCAAGGTGCAGAAGATCTCGCGAATCTATAAAATTCATCCAATCTTGTTTTCTCCTTTCAGTTTCGATACCATCTTTTTTATTGCTTAGTGTGATCATATGAGTCTCAGCGTCTTATATCAAAATACCCGTGGTTTGAGGACAAACTTAACGATTTCAAACAGAATATTTATGTGAACAATCCTGATATTGTTTGTGTCACCGAATCTTGGTTGAAGGGCTCTGTTCTCGATAGTGAAGTGGTGGACTTGCAACAGTACAGCGTGTTTCGTAGAGACCGTGAATCAACTGCTTCGATGCGTTCCGATGGTGGAGGTGCAATGATCATCGTCAAGAATAAATATAGTGCCGTTTTGCTGCCGGAGTATTCAAGTAGTGCGGAAGATATTTGGATAAATATAAAATTGGACAAAACCGCTCTTTATATGTTTGTTGTGTTTATTTACCACCTAATAATACCAATGCCTCTATGAGTTTTTCATCTAGCTTAAACAACATGCATTTTGGTGAGAATCATACAGTGCTTATTTGTGGTGATTTCAATGTACCATCGATACATTGGGTCCCGACAGAGGATGGCTACTTGGAGCCATTTATGTTGGTTCGGCACATTCACCTTTGCTAGATATTTTTTCCTTCCATAATCTGATGCAATTCAACTCAGTTTTTAATAATAACGGTAAACTTCTTGATTTTTTTTTGTGTAATAAATCTAAAGTTCTCAATTTACGGCCCTCAAGGCTTCATTGGTCCCAGAAGACATCTATCACCCTTGCTTGGAATTTTTCATTGACGTAAGCATTCAAAAGCCACTCAAATTCAATCGCAACACCTATCTTAATTTCAAAAAGGCCAATTACGAAGCTATAAATCGCGAGATTTCTAGTGTTGACTGGGAAGCAATTTCGAGAAACTCATCATTGAATGCTTTATTAAATACTTTTTATGAAGTAATTGAAAGAATTATAAGCCGGCATGTACCCACATTCTCAAAAACAAAAGCTTCCCAACATTTTTTTTCTGGTAAAACAATTAAATTAGTAAAAGAAAAGAATAAGGTTCACAAGAAGTATAAAAACGAGAATGATTTCAATTTGTTTACACTGTTAAGAGCTAGGTCTAAGGTTTCAATCAAAGCTGACTTTAATAGATATATTCATCATGTTGAATATGATTTGCAACATAATCCTGGGAGATTTTGGAACTTCGCTTCATTTAAGAAACAACAAATCAGTAAAAACCTGCAAGAATAAGTTGGGGTAATAATTGTGCGAATAGTGGTTCAGAGATCAGCGGCATGTTCGGTGATTATTTTCGGATTGTTTTTGTACCGGAAAGTTATGTGTTTACGGGCAGTCCACGAGAGAATCAGACATCGGATAGCTTGTGTAGTATAGTTTTTCATCGTGACGAGGTTTTGAGGGTCCTGGAAAATCTTGATCCTAAGAAGGGAGCTGGTCCTGATAGGTTACCGTCAATTTTCATAAAAATTGTGCCATTTCTCTTTTCTACACCATTACGATCATCTACAACATTTCAATGAAATTGGGTCATTTCCGGATAAATGGAAGACAGCTATGGTTGTACCCATCTTCAAAGGGGGACAGAAAGATAACGTCGAAAATTATCGACCAATAAGTAAAAATATCCATTATTGCAAAGGTCTTCGAGAAACTTGTGTATGACCATTTATTATGTTTAGTTAAGAATATTATAGTTCCAGAACAGCACGGATTCTTCAAGGGTCGTTCTCTTGATACAAACCTCTTCGTCTTTACCGAGTACGTACATGACAATATGGATAGAAGAGTTCAGGTTGACACCATCTACACACCGACTTCAACAAGCTTTCGATAAAATAAGTCATAACATATTGCTGAGCCGCTTGGCTGAGGTCGGTGTGGGAGGTAGTCTTCTCAGATGGGTTGAGTCGTATATAAAGAATCGCTCCCAATTTATTTCCGTGTTGGGGTTTGTGTCAGGTTGTACAGAATTACTTCGGGTGTACCCCAAGGCTCGCACCTTGGGCCTTTACTCTTCCTAATTTATATAAACAAGGTGGCAACCTGTTTTCATTATAGTAAGTTTTTAATGTTCGCTGACGATTTGAAATTCTATGTTTCTGTATTTAATGATCAGGATTGCGCACATTTACAAGAAGATTTAGATCGCCTCTTTGCTTTTTGTAAACAGAATGGGTTATACCTGAATTTTTTAAGTGTGCATCCATGACGTTCACAAAAACAACCATCCTGTTACTCGAACATACTATATTGATAGCAAGCCAATTAAATCTTTGAGTTATGTCAAAGACTTGGGAGTTATCTTTGATACCAAGCTTATCTTCGATCTTCATGTGGAATCCGTGGTAAATTCATCTTCACGAATGTTGGGATATATAACTAGAAAATGTAAGACTTTGTGTAACTGCCACCACCAATCAAGGTCCTTTTTAATGCTTTCGTCCGCAGTAGACTAAATTTTGCCGCCATTGTGTGGAACCCAAGACAGAAATCCAACATTGATCGCATCGAGAGTATCCAAAATAGGTTTATAAGGTTTCTAGCTACAGGACCAAATATGTCTTGACCGATAGAGATTATGCTGGGGCACGTGCACATTTTGGTTTGATGTCGTTGTCGGGCGTACGCATGGTCTCTGAGGCACTATTTTTGTATAAGATCTTGAACAATATAATTCAAAGCCCGGATGTCCTTGCTCGTATATGTTTTAAAGTGCCCCAAAGATCCCTTAGGGCGAGTGAACTTTTCAGTGTACCATTTCGGTACACATATACATCTCAGAGTTCACCACTGTGTCGAATTGCTCGAACCGTAATGAAATTTCTGTGCATGTTGACTATTTCTCGATGACCCTCCACCAGGTTAGAAATGTTCTGCAGAAAAATCTAGAGGGTTGAAATAGTTTTGTTAGAATGAAGCTTTTTTTTTGTAATTGTAAAATTCAATAAAGGTGTTAATTTTAAGATGTTGTTCCAATATTGTATGGGAAATCATTCAAAGTTCTAATAATTTATGTAATTTCGTTTTTTCATATGTAGATACTGTAGTGGGTTTTTAACCTGTTTGTATCTCTGGTATCAAATAAATAAAAAAAAAAAAAAATAATATCTACAGGTCGGGTCACACCACTTGCACCAGTTTAGATGGGTTGCCAGTAGTGCTTAAGCCGCAATAGCCAACCCACCTCACCTAGTGCCCTGGGGACAGACGGGAAAGGCGGAAAAAATACAAAATAAAAAAATGAAAAATAATAATATCTACAGGTCGGGTCACACCTTGCACCAGTTTAGATGGGTTGCCAGTCGTGCTTAAGCCGCCATAGCCAACCACACCTCACCTAGTACCCTGGGGACGGACAGAAACGGAAAAATAAAAAAAATAATAATATCTACAGGTCGGGTCACACCCTTGCACAGTTTAGGCGGTTGCCAGTCGTGCTTAAGCCGCAATAGCCACCACGCCTCACCTAGTGCCCTGGGGACGGACGGAAACGGAAATAAAAAAAAATGAAAAATAATAATATCTACAGGTCGGGTCACACCCTTGCACCATTTTAGATGGTTTGCCAGTCGTGCTTAAGCGCAATAGCCAACCACACCTCACCTAGTGCCCTGGGGACAGACGGGAACGGAAAAAAAAAAAATAAAAAAAATGAAAAATAATAATATCTACAGGTCGGTCACACCCTTGCACCAGTTTAGATGGGTTGCCAGTCGTGCTTAAGCCGCAATAGCCAACCACACCTCACCTAGTGCCCTGGGGACTGACGGGAACGGAAATAAAAAAAATTAAAAAAAGAATGAAAAATAATAATATCTACAGGTCGGTCACACCATAGAGATAGAATAGAGAAGAGACGCTATAACATACAATTGTGTAAGGAAAAATGGAACCACTGGGCGGGGCTTATATATTACCAATATGGCTGAAAGTTCAGGGTTGAATTAAGTTGCCAGTTTTTTCAATTTACGAATTTCACCCAAAAAATACGACGTGTTGGGTCTTTAGGAATCCTGCTCAAATAAGGTCAATTGAATATCAAATAAACAATTTTTCTTCAGGCGATAATATGCACATATAAAAAGATATCAGATTACCAAGACATACTAGCAAAAATTTCGAATGCGGATCTGTTCAGTACTCATCCCTACCTGTGATATGTTTTTCTTCTAATTTTCTTATCTGTCCCTTCTCTGCTTGTAGAAAGCCATACAGCAAACGATACCATTTTATTATTGTTTATTAAGCACAAGAAATCTCAATTTAACTTGAAAAATGTACAAAAATCACTATTTTTAGAAAAAATTCATCGTATCGCAGTAATATGGCGGATCTGATACCACTTTCATTTTATTGATAGCAACTCTATACTATTCTATCTCTATGGGTCACACCCTTGCACCAGTTTAGATGGGTTGCCAGTCGTGCTTAAGCCGCAATAGCCAACCACACCTCACCTAGTGCCCTGGGGACTGACGGGAACGGAAATAAAAAAAATAAAAAAAAATTCTACTAAAGACACTCTGTACGAACGGAATAATTTAACGGAATTCTGTCGTGTAAAACTTTACAGGAGCGGGGTCGGAAAAAGGGAACACAGTAAAGTAAAATAGCCAAATTAAGTATCTCAAAGCCCAAAAAGGCCTTACCTCTGTATCACTGGTACACTAACTCGAATTCTTCCTTTGAAAACGAAACGAATTTCAAAAAGTAATTTATTTACTTTCAAAAATTAATCTTAGAATAATTTAAAATAAAGAATTTAACTTTGGAGCAAAGAAAATTAACGTCAATTAATAAGCGACACGAAAACTCGGAGCTGAATGAATAATTTTCGGGCGAATTCTGGTTATAACGGCATGTCCCCACCGACCAAGACATGCGTCGAAATTCCAGAAAATTCGACGGCGGGGTTGAAACGGTGCTCTCGGATTGGCCACTTTTCCAAAACTCCATTTTCGGCTTCGAGAAAATTCGGAACATTCGGTTAAGATCGGAATTAAACGGCGGACAATTTCCTTATCAAATTCCCAACCTCCGAAAAACACGAGCAGCATATGTCGAAAAAAAACGGTAAATAACAAACTGCATCTCGGACAGGTGTTTTTCTACATGGGTTGGAAATCGAAATTGAAATAATTTATTTCGTACTATAATATTCGGAATTTCTCAATTTTTCAACTTCATTTATTCGGAAAAATTAACGGTATGAAATTGAACGGAATGGAATTTCTCTGGTAATAATCGGTATCATTTTGCATGTTTCATAGTCAGGAAAATAAATAAACGGACGGTTAAAATAATAATGTGAATTATTATAATTCACAATATTATTAACGGAGCGTCTAATTCTCTGAGCAGGACATCTTGAGAAAGTAATAAGACGCGGTCACTCTCAATCGAAACATCGTAAAACGGTATACAGGGGATGTCCGAATTGAGAGGGACCCAAACGAACAATTTCGGAACGAAATTATTCTTGTTTCGGTTTATTTTCCTCGACATCGACATGAATGATATATACGGCGGTCGGAAATTATTACCATGGACGGAATAATATCGTACTGTTTTACCAGTAGTCAATTATTGTGGTATATTTAGAGGCTTTAGTAATGACAAAAAAACGCTTCATTACAAATGTCGTATACAAAGTCATTTAGTTTGAAATATTTATTATTGTCGCGACTTTTATTTAACTTATTGATGAAGGATTTATCTCCCATCGGTATTAATTCTAGGGATTCTAGTGGTTTTTTCAATAATTCCACGATTCCAGGGTGATCAGGCCTGTAATCGTGTGCTAGTTTACTAGAATTGTCTTCAACGTTATTCTTTGAACTGTCAGTAGCTTTTAATTTTGCTCTAGTCATAACGATCACTTTGTCATTGTTTGCTAAGTCTTTTAAATTCTGTGAGTCTTATGTTATTCTTGATAATGAATCTGCCAAAATTTTATTTTTTCCTTTGATATATTCGACCGTAAAGTCGTATTCCTCTAATATTAACCGGAATTTTGTCAATCGACTAGATGGGTTTTTCATGCCAAATAAGTAAATGAAGGGGCGGTGATCTGTGAAAATTTTAAATTTTCTGCCGTAAAGGTAAGGACTAAAATTTTTGACTGCCCACACAATAGCTAATAACTCTTCTTCTATTGTGCTATAATTTTTCTCAGCTGGATTTAATGATCTGCTTGCATAAGCAACCGGTCTGTCATTGTCATTACACAAAATTGCCCCCAAAGCCACTCTTGAAGCATCACATTTTAAAATGAATTGTTTGTTTTCTGAAAAATCTGGAAATTGTAAAATTGGAGGAGATGTAAGGCATTGTTTCAATGTTTCGAATGAATTTTGACATGCGGCTGTCCATTGAAAAACACCCCCTTTCGCGTTAAGAAATTTAATGGCGAAGCAATTGTAGAAAAATTTGGTATGAATTTCCGATAGTAATTCGCAGATGCAACAAATCTTTTAACTTCCTTACCATCTTTCGGGAGGGGAAAATTTTGCATAGCTCGTATTTTTTCAGGATCTGGAGAAATTCCTCTTGAAGTAATAACGTGGCCTAAATATAAAATTTCTTTTTTCAAAAATTCACATTTGATGGGATTTAATTTCAAGTTTACTTCTCGAAGTCTTGGAATACTTTGATCAAATTTTGATTATTATCTTCCAAACTATCGCCAAATACTATCAAATCATCTAGGTAAATGAAACAGATATCATAATTAAGTCCTGACATGGCTATAGTTATAGCTCTTGAAAAAAACTTTGGCTAGTTTTTAGACCCATCGTTGCTCTGGTCATCTGAAATTGACCCCGATCCGGGGTAAAAGAAGTATAAGGTCTAGAAGCATTATCTAATTCTAGTTGATAATAGCCTTGGTACAGATCCAAATGTGTGAAATAAGTCGCTCCTGATAGTGAATCCAAAATTTCTTCTATACATGGCAAGGGGAACTTATCATCTTCGATCCGTTCATTCAATTGTCGGTAGTCGATAACAATTCTCCATTTTTTATTTCCGTCTGGACCAGTTTTCTTTGGCACAATTAGTAATGGAGCTGACCATTGCGAATTTGACGGTTCAATGATATTGTCTGATAAAAATGTTTCTATTTGTTTATTTATTTCCGTCTTCTGGGCGTGCGGTAATCGATACGGTTTAGGGTACGTTCAGATGATGAGCGCTCAACGCGCGTTTACAACTACATGTATTTTGTTCTCGGAGTACACATGCTAACGCGCGTTTCTATGCAACATATACATGTAGTTGTAAACGCGCGTTAGCAAAACGCGCGTTGAGCGCTCATCATCTGAACGTACCCTTAATCTTTTTTTACAAACATTCGTGACCGTCAGATGATCATTTTTGAGGTGAAATATATCTGCGTATTTCGCACAAATTTTATGAATTGATATTTTCTCTTCTTTATTCAGATTAGATACATTTATTGAATGGAGTGATTCCTCAATACGATCTACTGTCATATGTTTTTCATCGAATTCACAAATCGACTAAAAATTCAAAGGTTCGACGTATGGCTTGAAATTTCTTATTTTTATTTCTTTTTCGTTCGTATTTAAAAACCTTATTGGAATATAATTTTCTACTGGTCTGCTAATGCACCGGCTACAAAAACTCCTTCGCAGATTTGGTCTGGTATGACAACACAATCTTCGGCAATATCGCATTTTAAATATTTTACTATTTCACATCTAGCTGGAATTGTAGTAGTTACATCATAATCTGATTCAAGTTGTAAACAGATTCTTTCACCGCGCACATTCAAACTCATTTTGAAATCTTCATAATCAATTGCAGCTGAAAATTTTGTGAAAAAATCGGATCCCAACACTCCATCTACATTTTCTATAAAATGCTTCATTACGATAAATTCATGAAATAGCTTTATACCATTCATTTTAAGATTGACACCAACGTTACCCAAGGAAAATACGTATCTTGCGACACCCTGTACTTTAATTTTCTCTCTTCCATCTACTCTGAAATTACCATCCAAGCTTGATTCAAAAATCACACTAGCAGTCGCACCTGTGTCTAATGAGAATTTCAAAACATTCGCCCCATTTCTCATACATACGTAGTTCAAACCATTCATACTCAAAATAGTTACATGTTTTTCATTAATTTTGTCTGTTTTCACGAAGAAACAAATCGTTATTTTCTTGGGTTGCGGTTGATGCGTTCGGCGTTTCTGAATGTCCTTGAGTTTCTAGGAAAAAAGTCATCGATTATAATTATTTCTGAAGTATCTAGATCCTCTATTAGAACCACGACCCCTATTGAATCTACCGCGAGAGGTTTGGTGATAAGAATTGGTTGGGTTGTTTCTGTTGTTGGATGAATTATTATCAATTGCTCGAGGGGGATAATTTCCACGTTGATTGAATTGCCTTGAACCGCGAAAGTTTCTAGTACTGCGTTTGTTTCTAGTTGAATATCTAAATATTTGTTCAGAAGCACCAGTACCGTCTTTAGCTCCGCTAATAGCATCTTTTAGCGAGGAATAGTTATGTGCTTTAATAATGGTTCTTAGATTCGGATCTCGTAATCCGTTTGCGAAAGCCGTTATTGCTAATTTCTCATTAATTTGGGGAAGACATTTCAGAGCATTTTTATCACCGTCAGCTTGTGATATTGTAAGATTCAACATCATTTCTTCAATTTCTTGACCGAATTCATTTATGGATTTTTGTTTCTGTCTTGCCGAGTGTAATGATGCAGAAAGTGCTGATGCAGATTTTTTTGATAATAAATGTTTAGAAATATCGTTTAGAAGTTCTTGAACACTCTGATAATCAGGATTTAATCGAATTTTGGCTGCTTCTGTTAGTTTAGTTTTTAAAACAAACCTCATGAGGAGTTGCTTACCTGTATCGTTTAATAGAGATTCGTACAATTCAATTGCGTCTATCAATCGGCGAGTGCCATTTTCCGAACCATCCATGCATGGAATTACACTAGTTGCAGTTTTTAAATCAAAAGTCTCACTCATTGTTGATATTTCTGTTGCGACACCTGTAATTTGACTTGAATTATTGCTACTAGAGCCGTTGGAATGATGTGCCAAATTTGACAATTTCAACCTATTCTCTAAAATAACAAATATATCAGTTTGAAGTCGTTCTATTCTAAAAATCAATCGCTGAAATTTTTCTTCATCCTCTGGTTCTAAATATTTTTCATTGACTTCTTTACGAATTTCCTCAAATCTTGTTTTAAATCCTCTAACCTACCTAAATATCTCTCTGTTATTCTAGAATCCTCTCTCTTATCTTTATTATCTTTTTCTAAATTGGTATGAAATTTGGAAAATTCGTCATATAAAATTTTTAGACTTTCGAATTTGCTCATTTAAAGAACCTTAACTATACGAGTTCAGGATGTAGTACATAAATAGATTTAAAATAGAATTAAAATATAGCTTGAATAACACTTGCCCATTTTGTACTCACGCACTTTTTTTTTACCACACCAGCAGTGTCACTTTTCTTCCTGAAGTGTGTCACCAACTTGACGCTGTGACACACTTGTGGAAATATGAAAATTTTTTTGCTTTCGATAAATTGTGCCGATTCTGTGCCAATTTGTGCCGTATATCATGAATTTTGTGCCGGTTCCGTTTTCGAGATATTACAAGTTTTTCAAGTGTGTCACCAACTTGACGCTGTGACACACTTGTGGCAATTCGAAAATTTCCTTCTCTCGATAAATCGTGCCCATTTTGTGCCAATTTGTTGCGTATGTAACGAATTTTGTGCTCGTTCAGTTCTCGAGATATTTGTTTGTGGGGGCGTCAAGTTGGTGACACACCCCTCGAATTTTGGTATCAAATTGATTTGGGAATTTTGCGTCCATTTTGTGCCAATTTGTGCATTATACTATGAATTTTGTGCCCGTTCCATTTTCGAGATATTTCGAGTATTTCCTGTGAGTCACCAACCTCACAATGAGACTCATATGAGGAAAGCTGGAAATATTCTTCCTTGGATAAATAATTCAAAATTGTGCCGTATGTTACGAATTTTGTGCCCGTTCAGTTTCGAGATATTAAGTGTTTCAGTTGTGAGGAGCGTCAAGTTGGTGGCACACTTGTCGAATTTTGGTATCAAATTGTTTTGAAATTTTCCTTTATGAGATATTTCATTTTTTTTCATGAGTTTCACCAACTTGATGATAATGCCGCTAATATAGAAAAGGCTATCAGTGACGAAAGTTGTTGTAAATTTTTCGGTTGCTTTGCCCATTCCCTGAAACTTACTTCAAGACGCTCTGTGTTTGGTTCAACCCATCAACAACAAAATAAAAACAATCTTTTCCCACTTCAGTCGTGACAGTCTGTCCAATTCAAAATTGATGAAATTTCAAACACATTCTGATGTAGAAATTCCATAGAAGTTGATCAAAGATATCTCAACAAGATGGAATTCGAGCTTCCATATGATTGAACGTTTCATAGCATTAGAAAATTCTTTACCATCAACAATTGGTATTTTGGATGAACGCTTACCACAACTGTCATCAATTTATTAAAGAACTTTCCTGAAATTTTACAAAATTTCGAGGGGACCAAAGAGGTATTGAAGAATGATTATGTTGAGAATGAGTTGTTATTTTATTGATATTCTATATCGGTACACCGTATGTTTATTTCGTAAACAAAAAATAAGTTTAAATTTTTTCATCCAAGGATTCTCGTTAATATGTTGTTTTATTCCCTTCATTTCAGCAGTAGGTAAGTTCTATCGTCCTGAATTATGAATTATTCGCTCCTTGATTTTTGCACCATGAAGCAGAAAAATGCACGGATTAGAGAGAAGACAAATCAACCACGATGAACGAGAATCGAGTAAGGAATTGGTACAGCATATGTTTTGCAGTGGCGGCTTGTGACAAAATAAAATGATGAGCCACATCAGAAAAAAAATTATTATTGCAAGGAAAATATTAATCTTATAAACTCAACTTTGTCAGCTGCATACTTATCATCATGATAATATAATCATTACTGCTAATTTGGATTTTTGAATCCAATACAAATCTTCATCTTATTATGGCTATTATACTGACAATTTTAATTTTAACTTTACTTAAAAATCATTCGGTATTAATGCTTCAACGCAATGATTCTAGCATTTTATTGTTTGGATTGCCCTGAGATAAGTCACTTTAACCAATTTTTCACTAAACCCTATCGGAATATCTATTATTAATCCGAATATGCAGTTTGCCGATGAAACGAAACGAAACGATCGCGTATCTGTTTTATTGAATCGTTATATAGCTCATTATGGATTGAAGTAGAATATTACTAATATCATTGAGTTTAAAATATTTATTTTTATATATATTTTTAAACTCAATGCTAATATACAGATGTGGAAGAAACGGATGGAAACAGGGGAGTTTCAGTGTTAAATTCACGCTGGTTCGGAGTCCAGTGGAGCAGTGGAAGAATCGAAACCTCGGAGCGATGCGATGTTGAATAAGCGGCTGGTCTGTTGGAATGGCAGTCTGAAGTGAGTGGGGAAGCGCGCAAGCAACGATCTAACTCGTGTTTAGAGACACGAATTCTACTTTGGCTTCCGGGCTTCCGCGTTCGCCGCAGTCGCAGTGAGTTGGAAAGCAAATTAACCGCTGACTTTCTGTAGTTTTAAAAATTTTTAGATTCGTGGCTAAATGGCATAAATCCTCATAATAGAAAGTGAATCGAGTTCTACTTAATTGTAGAAATCAATAAGCCGGTGATATATTCCATTATAATTCAGCAAATTTATGAAAGGAAAATATCTTTGCTTTGTTTAGAACGTTAAATTGATACAATGGTGCCATAGAGTGAAAACATGAACGTTTTTAGTAAAATCACTAGGCTAATACCGTTTTCCTGTTTAAAATTCGTTTACATAAGAATTTGTATACCGGATTTTATGAAAAATTACTATGCCGGTAACAACTTGATTTTTTTGTGTGACTCATCCGTGAATAAGATATTGCTCAGAAAAGAACTGATCTCATTCTCTTTTTTTTGATATAGTTTCATGTTTGAATAAACCCCGTTGGAATTTCAAAAAAGCTAATTGGCTTCAATTTGCGAATAAAATTGATAGTGATATAAGATGGATTCCACCATCCCATGACAATTACTCTAGATTCGTAGGTGTAATTAAGGCTGCAGCAAAAAAGTTTATCCCTAGAGGTTTTCGTCAAAACTACGTACCTGGCTGGTCACAAGAAACCGAAACTTATATTTAGATTATCAAAATTCGCCAAGTCAAGAAAATTGTGATAAACTAATGAATTCAATTAATGCCAGTCGAAAAGAGAAATGGAATAGCATAGTTACTAACATGAATTTTACACATTCTAGTAGGAGTTCATGGGATGTTTTGAGAAAATTAGGTGAAGCTACACCAATCACAACTTCATCTTCAAAAATTGATCCTAAATTAGTTGCTCGTCGTCTCGTTAACGTTTCTAATTCGGTAGAAATATCAAAATCAAAAGTCAAAGATATTAAACACAAATTACATAAATTCAGAAAATCAATCACCGAATTAGACGTTATTTCTAGCCCATTCAATATAGATGAATTAAAAACAGCAATAAAATGCACAAAATCCCGAAAAGCGGCGGGTTTTGATGGCATCTATCCAGAATTTATCAAACACTTGGGCAAACGGGCCTTATCCTGGTTACTATCATTTTATAATAATATTTTGAATACTGGTAAGTGTCCGACCGAATTTCGTGAATCAAAAGTCATAGCAATTTTAAAAAAGGAAAGGATCCCTCCATCCTAGTAACTATCAACCTATTAGTTCATTGAGCATTCCCTTCAAAATTTTAGAACGACTGATCCTTTCAAGAATTGAACAGAAGTTAGATAATTCTTTACAAAATTGCCAAGGGGTTTCAGAAAGAATAGAAATTGCCGAGATCAGGTTCTGAGTCTCACCACATTCATTGAATCGAGTTTTAATTATAAATTAAAAACAGGTACAGCTTTTGTGGATTTATCTGTTGCAATACTGTTTGGAAAGATGGTTTGATTTTCAAACTTTATAGTCATCTGAAATGTGGAAAAATGGTTGAATTGATAGAAAATATGCTGTCAGACAAAGGTTCCGTGTGTTTGTTGATGATAATAGTAGCAATTTTAAAACATTGAATAATGGTCTCCCACAAGGATCGGTCTTATCACCTCTTCTTTTTAATTTATATCTATGTGATATTCCTGCAACTTCTTCTGAAAAATTCATATACGCCGATGATATTGCTTTGGCTTTCCATCATTCAGATTTCAAAATCATAGAGAATAATCTTTCTGCAGATTTAGAAGTTTTAAAAAATTATTTCTTTGACTGGCGTTTATGTTCAAATCCTAATAAAACTGAAGTCTCGTGTTTCCATTAGATAATCGTCAGAAATATAGAAAATTGAACGTACTTTTTGGTAATTCTCCTCTTAAACATATTTTCAATCCTAAATATCTAGGCGTTTAACTAGATTCTTCTCTAAATTTCAAAGCCCATTTGGATGATTTACGTATGAAATTAAAAACAAGAAATAATATTATTCAAAAACTTGCCGGTACTTCATGGGGTGCTGACGCAACAACTCTCCGTACGGCAGCTCTAGCCTTAGTGTACTCTACTGCAGAATATTGTTGCCCTGTTTGGCTCAACAGTGCACATGTACATAAGATAGATGCACAATTAAACTTTTCCATGAGAATAGTAACTGGAACAATAAAATCAACACCAACACCATGGTTACCAGTTCTTTCAAACATAGTTCCTCCACATATCCGCAGGCGGGCCCTAACTTTGAAAATTTGGAATAAATTTAATTCTTCTACAAATTCCTATCAAATACTTTCCTATATTCCAGATAATAAGGTTCCACGATTAAAATCACGTAAACCATTTTGGTCCAATTATTTTCTGACCTCGAATGAAAGCGATAAAGCTATTTGGCAATGCGAGTGGAACTCAGGTAATATTCAAAACAAAGATTTAATAACTGATCCCTCCATTAAAGTTCCTGGATTTGATCTTCCAAGGAAATTTGGACTGTTCTCAATCGTATAAAAAGGTCATGGCCGTTGTAATAGTATGCTTTTCAAGTGGAATTCAGTTGAGAGTCCTAGTTGCGAATGCGGAGAAGCAGAGGAGACTATAGAACACCTGATAAATAATTGTCCAATATTTAAATTTCAGGATGGTTTAAGGGCTATACATGAAGTAACAGAGTCATTTTTAAATTGGGTGATAAATTTCAAATCGATTTAATAGAGTTTCAATAGTTTGATTTTTCTATTACTTTTTCTGCTTCGATTTTTTTTTCTGTTTCAGATTCATTCAGTATTCCAAAGGCATCTGGGAGAGAGTTTATCGGTTGGAATAAATAAAGAAGAAATCCTTCATATTTCAAATAGTTTTTAAGTGTTATTTTTGTTGGAACGGCGAGACAGGGTTTTTTTGTACTGAGGTTTTTCCCTGAGCTCTGGTATCATACGAAAAATAGTATGGTACCCCGTTTTTGCACTAACCTCAGTTAGGGATTTAAATTTTTGTTTTTATGTATTATATTATGTTAGCTCTCAATTTCAAAAGAATATATATATATACATGTCTTGAGAGGAATACGAGATCTGTATATGGTAGTCCATTCAACGCTGCGAGATCATGAGATCCGAAGGCCGGATCTCGTAGCGTTTTTCACCGGTTTTGGTGTTCTTAGGTCCTATATAACCTACTGACGAAGTATGAGATGGAGCTCCGACGGCTCACTAATCACCTTGTAATTATACTTTTTAGTTCAAGGGAAATGGCGTTAGGGTCGGTCATGTATTTCGGCTAAGAGGTGCGTATGGTGCTTAAAGAGATCCAAAAATGGCAACGCCGCTTGGATCTCCTAGCGTCCAAATTACATAATATACAAGTATAACGAAGTTATTTGGTTTATATTCAATGGATTTCAATTCTACTGAATGAACCAGGTGTTTGTTACTCTGAGACGAATGCACCGTCAATTCAGAATCAATATTTTGCTTTCTAGACTTCGGATGCTTGGGTTTGATTGAATTATTATTGTCAGGAATCCGGTGTGAGGAAACGATGGCGCTTGTGAATGATAACTTGAATGAACTTTTTTCAGTAAACCTGAACAAAAATGCAGTCAGCTTAATCAGTCCTCTGTTATTTTCGAGTTTTTCGGAAATAAATTATATACTATTAGGTTGGACTCACTGAACAAGGATCCTTGGTTCAAATAAACTGCTTCCAAATTTTCAGAGTTAGCTAAGGTCTCATTCGTATTTTGTTAGTTTTCATATTTTTAAGACTAGTCTGCTAATCGGGGTAAAATATGGTATTATGTTGCGCATTAATGATACAAACGCATTCGCAAAATTTTGCGAAAGTCGGATAACAGAAAATTGAACACTATCTAGAATCTAGATGATATCGAAAATTAATTCTTTTGTATTTTCACCTTACCTACTGATATGATCGAAATAAGACTTCATACTTAATTAAATAATAATTAAGTTTTGTGAAAAACAGAGTATGGCAAAAATAATTATAGAGTAAAGTTGAGTTCCTGGATTTGATCTAACAAGGAAAATATGGACTAATTATAATCCTATAACAACAGGATTGTCGTTGCAATAGCATGCATTTTGCTTTGGAATTCATTTGACAATCCTAGTTTCGAATGGGAAATAGTAGAGGAGACGATATAAAAAATCATTAAAAATTGTTCCATATTTAAATTTCAGGCAAGCTTAAAAGCTCATTCGTGAATAATTTTTGTTCTAAGAAATATAAATGTCGTGAACTCACCCTCCACTACAAATATACCTATAGGGTTTGGATGATTTTCATGAATTGATGATGTAACTGTGGACCTAATTGCGCATACCCTTACTATTTCTATCTGATTAGAGTAGAAATGGAAAATTTGATGTTATTATTACGGTCTATATTTTCGAGAAATTTTATTTGGCATAATTACATTTTTGAGCGCTTGTTCTACTTAAACGAGTGCTATATGGTTTTGCCCGAATATCTGTAATGTTCGAATTTTGAGCCGAAAATGGTTTCGAAAGATGACGAATCCGTTGTCAAATACAATTCTGTCCATAGGGCCGTCCGGCCGACTGTAAGCACGATAACTTTCGAATTTCGTTCGTCCTAGAGACTTGAGATTTTCAGGGCAAGTTCGGGTCCGAAATCCTCAATTAAGTTCGTTAACCAGCCTATCGTACAGGATGTTCCATAAAATATGGCCATTCAAATTTTTTTTCCTCAATAGCTCAGACAAAACAAACCAATTAAAAATTTAATTTTGCAGCTACATTCAAGATGCTCATAATAGGTGTTCCGCAAAAAATGTGTCCTCATAGTGCCAACAGAACCATAGAAAATTCAATTGAAATATTGAAGAAGAATCCTTATATTTCCTTAACGAAATATCCGATTCGAGTGAAATTTATTTTGTGAATGAAAATTCATGTAATGGAATGAAAAATTTCAAAAGGATTGCATTATCAAAACCACAGAATTTATTTTTTTTAATTGTCAAGTTTTTACATATTTGAGTTTCAGAATAATATCCAAAATAATATTCCGAGCATGCTGAGATTTTGGATTCAAACATTGAGTATCAATCTCAAGTCATATACAAAATTTTGAGGTAATAGCCTCATTTATCCACGAATGAACGTGCTCTCAGAAGCAAAGGCTTTCTTAAATTTTTCAAACTATCATTCGTTACCGAGAATCTAGGGGAGCTGAAATTCCATTGATTTCGTTTCAAATTTTGCAGTCTATATGAAATGAAGGCAAAAATCTTCCAACGACATTTCATGTGAAGTGATAAAGTAAATCCTGTAGCATCAACAGATTCGCTGGCAGGATATTAATGAAAATATTTAATGTCAAAACTTTTTTTTTGTATCTGAATACATATGAAAAAAATTTAAGAAAGCCCTGAGCAGGTGCTTTTGAGCGCTTATTGGTGCAGCAATGAGGCTAATACCCTGAAACTATGTATTGCTCATAAAATGGATACCAAATATATAAACGCGAAATCTCAACACGATCGTCAAGATATTCTGGAAATTATTTCAAAAGTGAAATATGTAAAAACTGAAAATGAAACAAATTTTATCTATGGTTCTGATGATGCAAACCTCTTGAAATGTGAACATTCATATATCAGTCTCCATAAACAAAATTAATTCCACTTGAATCGGATATCTTGTTATGGAAATATGAAGATCCTTCTTTTCAATATTTCAATTGAAATTTCTTTGATTCTGTTAACACTATGACCACAAAAATTTGCATGATGCTCATTATCAGCATCTTGCATCTGGTCGCAAATTTTATTTTGATTGGTTTCGTTTTGTCTAAGAACAAAAATTTTGAATGGCCATATTTTATGGCACACCCTTTACGATTTGGCTGATTTACGAACTCAACCGAAGCACTTGGGATCTGAACTCACTCTGAAAATCTCAAGTCTTAAGGACAATTTATTCGAAAGTTATCGTGCTAACGGATGGACGACCCCAAAAACATGATTCAATTTGACCACGAATTCATCGTCAAGGAGTCAAATCCTATAGCATTCGATAAAAACAGATATTTGGGCAAAACGATAAAGCACTCGTTTAAGTAGAATGAGCGCTCAATTATAATTTATTTGGGAATTTCAATTAAATTTTTTTTTCTGAAATTCGAGATGAACAGTGATCAGCAATAATATGCATGATTTTTCCGAGAAAAAAATCTTAAAAACAAGTTAGTTAGTAATATTTTGACAAAGAGCATGAGTGCTTGTGGGAACAAGCAACATCAATCAAATTAATTGAGGAATGAGATAAAACAATCAGTAGAAACACACACATAAAAATTCCAAATGCAACTACTGTGAAGTTCTAAAATTTAAAATTTTCCAGTTAAATTACGAGTATACAATTTGCAGAGAAAATTAGAATTAGGTACATTATTTATGCGTGCAATCGTAATGAAATCTTCTTGCAAATAAAATTTTCATAAATCTGTCGGTATTGAGTGGTAACCATACCTTTAACAAGGAATATTTCAAGAGGTTTCACATTTACATTGGGCTCTAAAGACAACAAGCATTTATTGAAAACAATAAATACTTATCATCAACGTTCTGAATGAAGAAATTCTTAGCAGCATATTGTAAAAATGTTGTTTTTCTTATGTTTGTAGTAATACTGAAAACACTAAAACAAGGTTTGAATAAAAGTTTGAAGCTTGTTGATTAACTTTCATTATGTAATTAATAATTCTACCAGAAAAGAACCTGCAATCTCATGAAAACATTTCCAGTCAGAAATATACAGGGTGAATCCTGTTGAATGTACAAACTTCACACAGAGATAGGAGACACTTTGCTGGTTTCAAAAAGAACCCACATGAAAGGTCTCAAACGATTCGTTTGAATTATACAGGGTGATTTCCTGTTTTGGGTCATATTTTCAAAATGCTCTATTGGACGAACGAATAATCACAAATTCATCAAATTTGGTACGTAGGAGGTCTATATCAATATCCATACAGCTGAGTTAACAGATTATCAGTATCCAGGACCGGACTCTATTTTTCTGATATTATCGGAAGTTATGAAAAAGTCAATAAACCTGTCATGACAGTTCAAACTACACTAAAAACTCTACAATGAAGAGTAATAAAATCACGTGGCACACCTACAAATTTAGAAAAAAAAAATATTGAATATGCGTACTCGGAGATAAATTTTTTGGACGCGCCTAATTTACATGGAAAACCATACCCAAATGTATCAAAAGTTGAAGACAGGAGAATGTTATCAGTTTGAATCCTCTCGATGTTCAAATATTCCAATATTCAGGTAATTTTCGTCAGTTTCCAGGACCGGACTCTATTTTCCTGATATTATCGGAATTTATAAAGAAAATCACCCTGTAGATGAAAAAGTCAATGAACCTGTCATGGCAGTTCAAACTACACTAAATACTCTTCAATAAAGAGTAATAATTCTATCTACAGATTCAGAGAAAAAAATTGAATATAAGTACTCGGAGATAATTTTTTTTTACGGCCTAATTCACAAAAAAAACATACCCAAATGTATCAAAAGTTGAATAAAAATGGTTAAGATCTTCTACACATTCAAGTATTCCAATATTCAGGGACGGACTCCCATTTTAGATTGGGTTTTTCAATAGATGATAGGTCGAAAGATTCGCCCTGAATATGGAACACCCCAAAAAACTGTTACGGGAGACCGAACAACACAACCTACAATCCAGGGATTATGGAATACTTTCATGGGTAGTGGCTATAACCTGATAATATTCGACTTTTCATGCATTTCGGTATAGTTCTTCTACTAAACTTCAGCCGCCCAAAAAAATTATCTCTGAGTACGATTATTAAATTTTTTTGTTAAATCTATTTGTATCTCGCAATTTCATGAAAATTTCTTGTAGGTTATTTAATGTTGTTCGGTCTCCCGTAACAGTTTTTTGGGGTGTTCCAAATTCAGGGCGAATCTTTCGACCTATCATCTATTGAAAAACCCAATCTGAAATGGGAGTCCGTCCCTGAATATTGGAATACTTGAATGCGTAGAAGATCTTAACCATTTATATTCAACTTTTGATACATTTAGGTATGTTTTTTTGTGAATTAGGCCGTACAAAAAAAATTATCTCCGAGTACCCATATTCAATTTTTTTTCTCTGAATCTGTACGTGTGCCACGTGATTTTATTACTATTTATTGAAGAGTATTTAGTGTAGTTTGAACTGCCATGACAGGTTTATTTACTTTCTCATCTACAGGGTGATTTTCTTTATAAATTCCGATAATATCAGAAAAATAGAGTCCGGTCCTGGAAACTGACGAAAATTACCTGAATATTGGAATATTTGAATATCGAGAGGATTTAAACTGATAATATTCTCCTATCTTCAACTTTTGATACATTTGGGTATGGTTTTCCATGTGAATTAGGCCCGTCCAAAAAAATTATCTCCGAGTACGCATATTCAATATTTTTTTCTCTAAATTTGTAGGTGTGCCACGTGATTTTATTACTCTTCATTGTAGAGTTTTTAGTGTAGTTTGAACTGTCATGACAGGTTTATTGACTTTTTCATCTACAGGGTGTTTTTTTTCATAAATTCCGATAATATCAGAAAAATAGAGTCCGGTCCTGGAAACTGATAATCTGTTAACTCAGCTGTATGGAGATTGATACAGTCCTCCTACGTACCAAATTTGATGAATTTGTGATTATTCGTTCGTCCAATAGAGCATTTTGAAAATATGACCCAAAACTGGAAATCACCCTGTATAATTCAAACGAATCGTTTGAGACCTTTCATGTGGGGTCTTTTTGAAACCAGCAAAGTGTCCTCTATCTCTGTGTGAAGTATGTACAGTTCAACAGGATTCACCCTGTATAAATGATAATCAACCTGTGATTCCGTAGCGTTCGGGGAAGATAAAATATCACATTCTTAAATTTGCAAACCATATCAATCTACATAAACCTCTTCATTATATGCAAACAATGGTTTGTCAAAATTTTTTCGTATTTAATATTCAAGTTAAAATTTCTAAGAGATTAAAATAAGCAAATAGGTTCCCTACAAGAATAAGGCTTCAGGTGGTTCAACAGATGAAAAGTAAATTTGAAATAAGACATATGATGAAATATGTTCCGCTCAAAAAATTGGTTTGAAAAAACGAAAGAATCATTGATGTTATACTAGTTTTTTTAGTATCTACGTTCCCAAACTATCAGTTTAACGATAATTTTCGATGAACCCCACTTAAAATTTGACATTTGTCACTCATATCACTATATAAAGGGTGATCATTTTGAGGAATATTTCTTTGAGTAGGGTGAGTTATATTTTAGATTTGAAAACCGCTTTTTGAGCACACTCAGTATTTTTTGACCTTGAATTGAATCGAATAATTATTTTTCAATACCACCGGAACTTCCTGGTTTGTGTTATACGGATAAAACATAAAATATTACAGTTCGAATGTAACCAGTCGGAATTTTTCTGATGAATATTGAAATTACTCATTATGTTAATTTTTCTAATGAAGCAAGAATAATTCATTGCATAAAAAAGCTCATTAGGATTTAGGTGACTATTTTTCTTCAAGTTTTCCGTCCCAATTATCAACTCAGAGTACCTCTTACTCGAATCAAATGTTAAATGAAGTATGTCCTAAAATTATTTCTTCACGGAAAATATAAAAATAATTCAGAAATCGTGAATACCTTGGCGAGTTTTGTTGTTGAAAAAATCGTTATGGTGGTTATGACTTATTAGCAGCTGAAATAACTAAATTTTCAAAACTTTTTTTTTAATATCACAATGTTCGCACAAAAACTCTTGACTTCACTTCAGTGGATCTAAAGAATTTTTTTCAATGCAATTTCGGATCTCCCATTAATCAATTATTATTATATTATATTTAAACTTCTACAAGAATTTATACAATATACAGGGTAAAAAGGAAACATTGATTCGACTGAAAAAATTGTATACAAAAATCTTGAAAAGAATATCTGAAATATCAATATTTTAAATTCCAACATTACTTTCAATGAAAATAAACTGAAATGCGCATCAACCATACTCAAGATTTTCTCGGAATAATGCGGATATTTTGAATTTTGAGGAAAACAAGATATATCGTTCAGTGACGATCAAATAGTTTGTTCTTTTACATTTTGTTTACATCAACAACCATAATCCTAATACGCAGAAATCTTAGTTGAACAATATTTTGGAACAATCAAAATTAAAATCCCCTAAAGATTTCAAATAATAATTTGATACTGAATGATGAACGTTCCGCATACGAAAATGAGCAAGCGGGGACGGAAATATCTCTCCCAATTCATTCAACTGCAATAAACTATAAAAAAGAACACCTGCTCCATTCTCCACTAACATCAACTTCGACCTTGGCATATATATTCGTTTTAAATTTGATGTAATGCTCCCTGAGAGATCCATTTTTTAATTGCGACTCTGGCCCTTATTGATATACACAAATATAGAAATTTTGCGTCCATTCAGAGATCCGTCAATCTGGCAACGTTGAACAGAGCTCGTGGGGTAATACGGTGAAATGTATATAATGTTTATACGGGAGGATCTCGTATTGATATGGATTGTGACGGGGATCTCGCAGCGTTGAAGTTTTACAGGGATCTCGTATTCCTCTTTTCGCAGTATATATATATATATATATATATTTCGTTGTTTAGTTTTCTTGTGCTATTCATTTATAAATTGTTGATTGAAGTTTCTTGGGTATTTTAGCACTTAGTTTTACCAGTAAATAGTTATTTACTTTTGATAAAATATATTGATTCCGACATATGTTTCGGCCTTATTTCGGCCTTTTTCAAGGATAGTACAACCATCAATAATTCCTGTAAAAATACAAATAATGAACATCACAATGAATCAATTTAAAATTTTCCTACACTCACTATTTTCGTCAAAAACCACATTTTCAGTTAAAAATATAAAACACAATTACACATTTTTACAGATATGACACAAACAAACATTGGTAAAGTTATGAACGTCAAATTAAATTTTCAAACTCAAGACGAATAATATTACGACATCTGTATGGATTAATAAGAGTGTATGTTGTTAAATTTTAGATAACTATCTTATTCATGTTTATACTCATTGTTGTTTTTGTAGATGGAGTTACTTGAAGGATTTTATTTGAAGTTGTTCTATTTTCATTTATTTTATTAAGTTGTGATATATTTGGGCTAAATTCTTGGTGTCCGTTTTGTCATTCATAGCCTCTTTATTCTTCTTTATATGAATCATCTCCAATATATTTCGGGTTTTACCATTTTTTTTCTTTTTCTAAGATGGAAAAATTATCGAAATCCATTTTATGCCTTTCGGTTTGTTCGTGTTTCTTCAATGCAGTGATGTTTTTACAATATTTATGGCCATTTATTCGTTCCTTTATGTACTGTGATGTTTGTCCAATATATACCTTAGGGCAATCTAAACAATTTATTTGGTATACGCAATTGGATATTTTTGCTTTAGGGATTTTTGATTTCAATTTTGAGTTTAAGAAGGTTAAGTTATTTATATTTTTATATGCCAAATTTATTCCATGCTGTTTAAGCGATTTATTCAAGGTTTCTGATAAGCCCTGTATATACGGCACAGATACGTATTTGGGTGGTTCAGCCTCAATTTTTTTATTATTTGTTTGTTTTTCTGAGTTATATAGCATAAATATTTGTTTTTGAATATTTTGTTTATCATTTTTAGAGGATAATCGTTTTGAAGAAGTATATTCTTTGCCTTTGTTATTGTTTGTTTCCTGAATTCCGGACTTGTAAGTTTAAGAGCTCGGTCAGCAATCCCTGATATGACACCTTTTTTATGTGTTATTGGGACTGTAGCCTCAAAATTAAGTAGCGGCCACTCCAAGTAGGTTTTGTATACCATATTGTTTTTATTCCTGTGTTTTTTCTTACTAGTGTTAGATCCAGAAAATTTATTTCATTTTGTTTTCTAACTCACAGGTGAAATTCAATTTGGGGTGGTAGTTATTGAATTTATTTATAATGTCTTGTATTTTATCTTCAGGTGCTGCTGTGAGACAGTCGTCTACAAAACGTTTGAAAAATGGCACTTTGTATGTTAACTCTTCTATGACAGTTTCCTCTAAATCTTCCATTATAAGTTGTGCTATCACAGCTGAAATTGGAACTCCCATACCACATCCATTTATTTGAGTGAAAAATTCGTTTTTGAATTGGAAATACGAACTTGAAAAGCATAGTTCGATAGCTTTTATAAACTCCGTTTTTGGTAGGTCTGTATGTTCCTTTATTTTTTCCCATTTTTTAATAACTATATCTTTTGCTACGTCGAGTGGTAAGTTTGTATACAAGCTGACAACATCCAAAGAGAACAGTTTTTCATTTTGTTTTAGTGATATTTTATCTATGAATTTCTTGAATTGCCAGGAATCCTTCACGTAATAAGCATTTTTTCCTAGTATTGGAGTTATACAATTTGCTAAGTATTTGAAAGTTTGTAAATAGGGCTTTGAACACAGCTGATAATTGGTCTAAGGGGTATTTCTTTTTTGTGTAATTTGGGAAGTCCGTAAATTTGGGGAGGGTTAGCATTATGTATTTTCAATTCATTACATAGTTTTTTAGGTAGAATATTCTTTTTTTCCCAAGATTTTATCAGTTCATTTTTTTAGTTTGTATTATTTTTGTTGGATCTTGTTTCAGTTTTTTATAAGTTTCTTCGTCATTTAAGATATCATA
>CM024240.1:112253382-112305347 GCA_013421045.1 Propylea japonica | reverse complement strand
TGATACCACTTTCATTTCATTGATAGCAAGTCTATACTATTCTATCTCTATGTGCAGGAACAGAGAAATCTCAATAATATTTTTTTTAGATCTTACTTCATTCTCTACAAGCAAAATAAAGACATTCTAGAGGATCGTATACCATATGAAAAAAAAGTTTTATTCACTATATGGATGTTAGCAAAACCCGAAAGTTTTCTTGCAGCTGGTGATAGATTTAATATGGCTAAAAGCACAAGCTATGATGCATTCTGCTATGTTATAACCACTCTCACCAATTTAAGAATGTGTATATTGTCTGGCCAAATGCAAATGAAAGGCATCGATAGTGGAATATTTCAAGCAAGATCAGGTAATTTCTTCTAAAATTTAAGTCATTTTTTGACCAAGTCCTAGTACTAGTTAATTGATTATCCTTGAAATATATTCTTCAAGAAGCACTCGCTATTGATAATCTTGAATATCTTCGAGATTTTAAAGTGTAACAATAGCAAAACATTAAAAATTCATTCCTACAATATATGTGTATTGTTTTCACTTCATGATAACTGGTTCTAGGAATTCCTGGAGTTGTAGGAGCAATTGATGGATGCCACATAGCCATTAAAGCACCTCCCCATAATGCCATTGATTACTATGATAATATTACCATTCCATAATATTACAAGCCGTTTGCAATGACAAAAAGGAGTTCATTGATGTTTTCATCGGTACACAGGAAAGAGTACATGATGCAAGAGCTTTCAGGAATAGTGACATATATGCCCAGCTCACCAGCAAAAACCCTAAGTTGAATGAAAATGAGCACCTCTTGGAGATGCAACTTATCCCTGCTTCCTTTTTGTATTAAAGCCATATAGGGTAATGGTCATTTAAGCGAAAGACAAACAAGGTTCAACCAGACAATGAGTTCAGTTCGTTCCATAGTTGAACAAGGTTTTGGACTATTGAAGTGCAAGTTTAGACGTTTGAAATATTTAGAAATGGCATGAATTGATATGGTCTATGGTTGTAACAGCTGCTTGTGTACGCACAACTTTATAATTTATGAAGAAGGAATTGATGAAAATGGGCACGAGTTAGATTCTATGGATACGGACGAAAAATGAATGAAGAACATGCATACAATAATAATGCAGAAGCCGCCGCAGCAAAATATAGCTGAACTTAAGCGGGATTATATTGCATCCCTACTCATTAATGTAAAAAAATCCATATTATATAATAAAATTATATAATTTGTTGTATAATAAATATATATTTAAATAAACTAAGATATTTCATTTGACTAGTACGAAGAAGTAGTTCTTTTCAAAACATTCAACTCTCTTTGGAGCTCATTGCTCTTGTCAATGCCCCCGGATTCTGTTAAAGCTCCTTCAGCTTCTCTTCTTCTATATCAAGCTGTCTCTTCCTTCGTTGGTTGAGACTCCCAGTTTAGCCGACTGACTTAGAATTTTGTCGGTGTCGAAATAAGTTGTGTCCGGGGGTTGTCACAAGTGAATTTTCCTTAATGTTCGCAAAATGTTATCCCTACAGCCACACCAGAATTTATATATATTTATGAAATTCCTGCCACCTTACTAGTATCACAGACAGCTGCTTGAATCCGTTTGTGCACTCAATGGTGCGATTACTGTTGAGGACAGTATGCTCTTTGGAAGATTTATTGTCTTATCCTCCAGGAACATATCTTCAAAATATTTGAAATACTCCCATTGCATCCGTCCTCTTCCTGTTGATTTTTTTTTATTATTATCACAATAGCCCTGTAGGTATTCTTCATGTTCCTCATTTTTCGATCCAGAGATCTGCATCCACGAGGGATCCACTTTCTTCATTACTGCAGCAATTTTTCCCTAAAGTTTCTTTTTGTTTTAGGATCACTGAATTTGGTCAACCTCTGTCTATATTCCTCTAGCATCAACAGTGTACTGCTATGTGACCATATGAACTTCATTACTTCGTCTGAAAATTTCAAACATTGAGTAGGTATATATTTGAGTAAGAAATTCAATTTTTCTATTATAGGTTTATATTTTATTCCAAAGATCTCACCTGCGGTATCAGAGAATTGCTCCGAATTCTCGAAATTATCCCTGGAATTTTTAGAGGGCTGTGCACTTATCTCTGAATCATCTTCAGCAACCCGAGCCAGATTAAAATGTTTTTTAACATTTCTGGAATATTCACATATCCAGCGGCTGATCTGATCTGAAGATAGGTACAAAAACATCATTAGTAAGGTGCATTTTCAATTTTTTTGTATGCTAAAGATATAGGTAGGTACTCAATGTATTTTCTTTTCAGAGAAAATATATGGAGTACCTACCCACAAACTACTCAGAGTATCCAAACAAAGCTGAGACAAAGGTGTTAATCAGTTAACAGATATCATAATTGAGGGTAAAGTGAATTTTCGGGTTGAATATAGAGAAAAATCATGCCTTCAACAGTTCAATTAAGGACAAAATTCGAATATATTACGACCAAATTATGTACTTACCGCCGGCTTTATTCCATAAAAGAATATTATTGTTATTTCAACAAGTTGTTGGTTTTCTTCAGAAATAACTAAATTGCAGCCTTTTTTTATAGACATTTTCAAAATACGCCAGTAACGAGTAACCAAAATATTCTTAATAAACTTCAACGTCTTCAACTGAAAAAGCCTAAACATAAAAAATCACAAAATAATGGGTATATGCGCATGTCTCAGCGGTCAGATGAGTAACAAAGCGCAAAATTTTTACCGCTGCCAGAAATCGACATCTGCTGAGAAACATCGATTTGTCAGCGATTTCACCGAACGCTATCGCTTTCTCAACTTACTCAATGCTGGCAACAGTTGAGTGCTTCTGAACGCACCCATTGTTTTAGACAATCTTAGCGCGGTCTCAATATGTATTTCTCTGTGATAGACTTTAGCGTCCATTCATTCAGTCTTTCCTGACCTGTGGAGTTTCTCAAATAAGTTTTGAGGCTCTTAAGGGAGCAAAAAGGGCCCTCCGGAGTACATGATGTAACAGGTGGTGTTGCCATAATTTTCAGGAGTTTGTAAAATGTCGGAAACAATCTTGATTACGTTCTCCAAGTGTTTCGATTGCACATGTCGGTCGAGATGAGATGAATGGGTTCTTTAAGCTATTTCATTTTCCATAGATCCAATTCACCTTTCAATGAGTCCAATTCCAAAAACCTTCTATATAGAACGAAATCATCCTCTTCAATACTGGGCAGTTTTTCACAATAACCAGCTGGGATCAAGACATATAAAGATGATAAGGTAGATCTATGATTATAAATCTTGACTGGACTATGAAATCATCTAAAAGTGGAATCATAATGCCTAAAGAACTCTTCTGGATCTTCGGTTCCATAGTTTTGCCCTGTGACACTGTCGCGACACTCTACGTGGAATTTTAATTGCTTCATTTATGGATTCCATCAGATCCAAAACATTCTTATAGACGTTTGCAAATTTTGACTCGACATTGGTTCGAATATCATTCATTATCCAAAATTTAATCAAATGTTGCAAAGCAGCCACCAAATCACAAAGAGGCGACTGGAGTATTCTAGAAAGTGGCGGTTGTGAAGGAAAACAACATAGCCAAGCAACACGACTCACTATGAGTTCACTAGAAGACCTTAAAAAGGAAGTCGCTCTAGATGAAGTTTCTGAATCCTTGTGTTCACTTTTCTTCTTAAAGAGTTTCGAAGATAGCCTTGAAAATTTTCTTGAATCTCATTAAACCATCATGATTTTCAACCCAACGAGTTTCGCACATTGCGATAAGATTTTTCCCTCTAACTTCGGAATGGTTTTTTACTATTATCTTTCAAGTTCTTCTCGCCGATACTCAGAAGAAATTTCCTACTGATGTTATAATACCCATTGCATTTCGGACAGGTTGGATTTGACAAGAGTGGCAACAAAGCTAAACTCAAGGAATGCGAGCTACAATGACCATATAATGCTTCTGGATGAGTTTAGCGAATCACTGCTTGGACACCATTGAAACAGCCTTTCATTGAAATGGCGCCATCATATCCTTGTCCTATAAGGTATGCACAGTCAATCTCCAAACGATTCAAATTTGCCTTAAGTGCACCTTACACGGTCAATATTATTGAAGCAATATCGTTATTGATCAATATATTGAACGTATAAGGAGTGCATTGAAACAATAATATTGATGGCAATAATATTGAGAAGAATCAAATCGATTTGATATTTATTGCAGTTCCGCCAATATATTGAGGCATATTGTGTCAATATTATTGACACCGTGTGAGGGGTAAACAGAATATTGTGCAATAAAATTCAGTAATTCTGGAGACGCCGTTTGCTTAAATTGGTTTTTCCTCCCTTTCGAGATAGAAACTTTCCAGTTGCTAGAAATCTTAATGTGACTGAAAGTCGATCCGCCGGTGAAATAGCCTTCCTCATAATCGTATCTTGTTTTATTATAAATGGTGAAACGAGTGCAACAAGTTGTTGAAAAAATTGTTCATCCATTCATCTGGCTGACCGTTGAGTTCTCGAAGCAATTCCCCATGTCCATGACTCGATCGTTTTTTTAACCATTTTTTCAACCACACTTTTATCTGCCTCTTTTTTTTCTCTTATTCAGAGCCAAAGCAGATCCTATTAAAAACGATAGATCCATCCTCCCTGACTTCACAATTGAAACTGACACTTTATTGGACAATATTATTGAATCGTTTGAGGGCTGCCGTTTTTTACCATATATTGCGTCAATAATATTGAAGCAATAATATTGACCGTGTAAGGTGGCCTTTAGCCAAATTATTCCAGTGGTACTTTGTACTGAGACAAACCTAAGGGCTACCTTACACGGTCAATATTATTGATTCAATATTATTGACGCAATATATGGTAAAAAACGGCATCCCTCACACGATTCAATAATATTGTCCAATAAAGTGTCAGTTTCGATTGTGAAGTCAGGTAGGATGGATCTATCGTTTTTAATAGGATCTGCTTTGGTTCTGAATAAGAGGGAAAAAGGAGACAAAGAAAAGTGTGGTTGAAAAAATGGTTTTAAAAAACGATCGAGTCATGGATATGAGGAATTGCTCGAGAGCTCAACGGTGAGCCAGATGACTACAAAATTTTTTTAAGAATGGATGAACAACTTTTTCAATTGCAATAAAACAATGATGTGGATTATTCGGTTGACATGAATTTTATTTATCAGAAAGATAATCTTGTGTCATTACATTTTAAATATGATTTCTCGGATGTAGTCCAATCTGGACGTCCAATTTTCAATGACTTTTTCCAACATTTGTGTTCGTATATCGGCAATAACACAGCAAATGGTCAAGCGTTTGTGGCTTATCCGCATCTGCCGTCTTGTTGAAACCACAGCTCCTGGACATCATAGTTGTTTAGTCAGGAATGAAAAAGTTAGTAATCATGGCTCTATACCGATCACCATTGACTGTAACGTTTTGGCACCTCATTTTTGAAAGAAGTACGGACCAATGATTCCCAGCCCAGCCCATAAAGCGCACCAAACAGTCAGTTTTTCTGGATGTAACGGTGTTCGACATACACGTGAGGATTAGCTTCACTCCAAATGCGGCAGTTTTGTTTGTTGACGTAGCCATTAAACCAGATGTGCGCTTCATCGCTATATTATTTATATATTAATTCGTTTCAAAATTATTACCACCTCAATGATTACTAGTATGCGCCCAGATCTACCTTGTCGGTAGATTCGCCATTTCGCCCAGATCGCGCCCGCGGTCCCCGCCAGCTCGATGTAAACACACCACTTACCTCTATACTAAATTTTCTTTCTTCATCTTTTTTATCTTGAGAACACTTTTGCTTCTTTTCACTATCAGTTTTATCTCGAAAGTAGGGGGAAAAACACAATTTAAGCAAACACCCTCTACGGCGTCTCCAGAATCACTGAAATTTTATTGCACAATATTCTGTTTTACCCCTCACACGGTGTCAATAATATTGACGGCGCCTCAATATATTGGCGGAACTGCAATAAATATCAAATCGATTTGATTCTTCTCAATATTATTGCCATCAATATTATTGTTTCAATGCACTCCTTATACGTTCAATATATGATCAATAACGATATTGCTTCAATAATATTGACCGTGTAAGGTGCACTTAAGAAATGTTCACGAAGTGTATAAAGTGCACCTTACACGGTCAATATTATTGAAGCAATATCGTTATTGATCAATATATTGAACGTATAAGGAGTGCATTGAAACAATAATATTGATGGCAATAATATTGAGAAGAATCAAATCGATTTGATATTTATTGCAGTTCCGCCAATATATTGAGGCGCCGTCAATATTATTGAAACCGTGTGAGGGGTAAACAGAATATTGTGCAATAAAATTTTAGTAATTCTGGAGACGCCGTAGATGGTGTTTGCTTAAATTGTGTTTTTCCCCTTTCGAGATGGAAACTGATAATGAAAAGAAGCGAAAGTGTTCTCAAGATAAAAAAGATGAAGAACAAAATGTATTATGTTTCCAGTTGCTAGAAATCTTAATGTGACTGCAAGTCGATCCGCCGGTGAAATAGCCTCCTCATAATCGTATCTTGTTTTATTATAAATGGTGAAACGAGTGCAACAAGTGGTTGAAAAAGTTGTTCATCCATTCTTGAAAATTTTGTTGTCATCTGGCTCACCGTTGAGTTCTCGAAGCAATTCCCCATGTCCATGACTCGATCGTTTTTTAACCATTTTTTCAACCACACTTTTCTCTGGCTCCTTTTTCTCTTATTCAGAACCAAAGCAGATCCTATTTAAAACGATAGATCCATCCTCCCTGACTTCACAATTGAAACTGACACTTTATTGGACAATATTATTGAATCGTGTGAGGGCTGCCGTTTTTTACCATATATTGCGTCAATAATATTGAATTAATGATATTGACCGTGTAAGGTGGCCCTTAGGTCCAATAAAGTGTCAGTTTCAATTGTGAAGTCAGGGAGGATGGATATTTTGTTTTTATAGGATCTGCTTTGGTTCTGAATAAGAGTAAAAAAAGGAGGCAGAGAAAAAAATTCAAGAATGGATGAACAACTTTTTCAACAACTTGTTGCACTCGTTTCAACATTTATAATAAAAACAAGATACGATTATGAGGAAGGCTATTTCACCGGCGGATCGACTTGCAGTCACATTAAGATTTCTAGCAACTGGAAACAGCTTTGAAGATTTGAATTTTTCGTCTCGCACTTTCGCCTCTTTTCACTATCAGTTTCCATCTCGAAACGGGGGAGGGAACACAATTTGAGCAAACACCTCTACATCGTCTCCAGAATTACTGAAATTTTATTGCACAATATTCTGTTTACTCCTCACACGGTGTCAATAATATTGACGGGGCCTCAATATATTGACGGAACTGTAATAAATATCAAATCGATTTGATTTTTCCCAACATTATTGCCATCAATATTATTGTTTTAATGCACTCCTTATACGTTCAATTATTGATCAATAACGATATTGCTTCAATAATATTGACCGTGTAAGGTGCACTTAAATGTCATTTCTGCGCTCAATATATCTCACACATATGGACATTTGTTCTTGTCGTGATATATCAGTAGTTTCATCAACTAATATCGAAAAACACTTTGCAGAATTTATTTTTTGCACCAACAATTCTTGAATTATCTCTCCACACGTGGCAATAAGTTCATTTTGAATGGTTGGGCTGAGATAGGTAAGTAGCGTTCGACATCATTGAGTTGGAATGATTCATCATGTTAGCATCCCACAGTTGTTCCGCATTCGTCAGATGGCTCTAAAATTTCCATCATTGATATCGGGCTCAGGATCACCACATTTAATTGGTCCCGAATCACATGTTCCTCTCAATGCTAGTTCTTGTCTACCACCAAATATTATCGTTTCTATTATAGGAATTATAATAGTTTTCTTCGATTTTCGGCGATTTGGGACTCACGTTCATTATCGAGAATATTCAAATTATTTAGCTGACTCTTTTCGAATACCTCCAGGAAATTATCAGCCCAAAGTGAACATTCTTTATGGTATAGGCTTCGGACGGATTCTTGAAACATTCGAGTGCATTTTTTCACCGATTGAATGGCTGCGTCACGAAAGATTTCAACGGTTGGTGTGAACCCTTTGCAGCACAATCTCTGGCATATAAAACGCAATATTTGCATAAACCACCTTGCTGTCCAATAATTGTGTAAACCAACCACGGAAAACGATCCATCCAATGGATTTAAAATGTCAATTTGTTTTTACAATGCATTATAACCAGGAAACGAATTGTCCGGCTTCCAAGGAGTTTTCAATAGATCGTACTTGATATCATCATCAATTTTGTTAACAGATCCTATATGATAACCCAAATCCTTTGTATTATGGATTCGAGATACGTGTTCTACTAGAACGGAGCTAGACTGGCACTGTTAGTAATATCCAGAGAATACTGATTATTAGTTGGAACCTCAGAACAGAACTACTATCACTATCAAGCACCTTATTCTTCTTGTGCAAAAATGAGTAAAGTGTTGGGTTGCATTCGTTTCGGCATTTCGAATAAAATGCAACCAAAATTAAACATGTCCATACGTGTCAATATGAAAATAATTGTGCGTTCTTACATTGAACTGACAAAAAAGTTTCCTACCTCACATAATCAAATTAGAAATGTTTCGAAGATGAAGGAGTAAATATCGTTCATAAAAGTGGCAATGAAGAAGTTAAGAAAGTAATAAATTGAGAAGAAAAAAGGGGGTTTAATAGATTGGTTGATTGGTCCGGACCCCATCGGACCGGCCTTGGCCATGATGTTCGAAATATGGGATTATGGACTCATCTTTGCTATGCGCCTCTTCAAAGGGGCTCATAGCAATTATCTTTTCATTCAACATGTCAAACAGCGGTCGAAGTTTCGCAAATTTATCTTTAGCTACTAAATTATCGTTATTGCAACAATGAACATTCTGCATTATAAAATGAAACCTGTTTCTTGATATTGATTCACAAACCAGATTATTATTGGTGTTTTACTGTTTTCCCAGTACATAGATCTTCTTGGATGAGAAGAGTATCCACTCAATAGCAATACTCCTAAGAAACACCAAAACTCATACTCAGAAATGTCGCCATTGCGATTGTGCGAATTAGCGTAAATATTCGTTTAGCTAAACAGCATTGTGATAACGGAATCGAAAAATAAATGAAATGCTTCAAGGGGACTATAGAATTGTTCGGGACCATACATAGGTTGAAAGGTAGGAAGATCTGAAATTCTTGGTTCTTGTATTGATATATCTGAGCAGATGTATTCGAGGTTTTGGAAAGTTGAGATGATGAGTTTCGAATCGCAATCGGTATTGTTAAGAGATTCAATCGAGGCTTATTAAACTACGATTGTATTCTGATGAGTACCGGGTTTTTCACTATATTTGACCCCCCCCCCTTTAACTTTGTTACTAAAGGAGATACAAAAAAATGTTTCGTATAAAAGTTTCACGGAATCAACTGAGGTTTTTTGATATGAGTCCAGAAACTGAAATATATACAGGGTGAGCAACATATTGATGGCAACTTCATTTTTTCAAATGGAACACCCTGTATATTTTTCCATATTTGGTTAACTCTTTTTCCCCTGATTTCGAATATGTAACATATGTTGATCTTTTTTATTCTGAGAACCAGAGAGTTTCAAATTTTAAGAACCACCTGCCAAGATCTGTAATAATTTACAAGTGGCAGTGCATTCACTGAAAATGCTCATTTCTGGAGTTATAATAACGTCAATGGGAAGATATACAGGGTGAACAACATTGAATGCACTTATATTTTTTCAAATGGGACACCCTGTCCTGTGTATTCTTCCTTTTTTGATAGGCTATTGCCTCCTGATCTCGAATATAAATGCGTATGTGGATGTGTCTCTTCAATTTTCAGAGTTTCAAAGTTATGAAATGATGACACTTGATGAAAAAATATGTGAAATAGCTGCGCCATTATTTATATCCAAACAATCTACTTAAAAGTATCATTTTGGAATGAATACTTAACAATTACTTAACCAATGAAAAATGATAAACTATGGTAAGATAACATCAACTTGAGAAATTGGCTCAAAATGACCACCTTCATTCATACACCTAGTTCTATATTGTCTCAAGTTCTTTAGACTATTTTTGATAGCATTTTACGGCTATGATTCTAGTCAGAAATTAAAGCTCCAAATTTTGTTCCTAATCATTACAATATTATCATTATTCTTTGTGCGTTGACGGATTAGTTCCGAATTATGGGTTTAATATTGGTTGATTTTATATCATTAATATTATTCTCCGCTTTAATTGATTGGTCATTATTGCTAAGTAAATCAAATTGGCCACTTAAATATTCACGAACATCCAAAACGCTATGCCAGTGGTTATTGAAATTTGAAACTCTGTGGTGCTCAAATAAGAAAGATAAACCAACTATGTTAATATTCGAAATCAGAGGAAAAAGAGCTAACCAAATATGGAAAAATATACAGGGTTCTTTTGAAAAAATGAAGTTGCCATCAATATTTGGTCACCATGTACATATTTCATTTTCTGGACTCATATCAAAAAAACCTCAGTTGATTTCGTGAAACTTTTATACGAAACATTTTTTTGTATCTCCTTCAGTAACAAAGTTAAAGGGGGGGTTAAATATAGTGAAAACACCGGTACAGTGCATTTCGAATTTGCTGATGTGAAATTAAAAACTTGAGAAATTCCCTATGAGCAAAAGCTTTTGAGCACTCGTTCTTTGATGGAGCTATTAGACTTTTACTTCAGAATTTTTTATATGGGATTTGAGATTGATAGCAAATTCAATCTCATCGCAATCGGAATTATATTCTGGAAATTATTCAAAAATGAAATATGCAAAAATAAATAATTACAAAATTAAGACCTATGGTTCTGATGATGCGATCTTCTTGATATCTGCATGAACATTCAGTATATCAGTTTTGATTCACAAATAAATTCACTCGAATCGGTTATCTGTTACGGAAATATAGGGATTCTTCTTTTCAATATTCCAATTGAATTTTCTATGGTTCTGGTGATGCTTTGCTACAAAATTATTGCATGAATATTCAGTGTGTCAATCTTATTTCTAAATAAATTTCAATCCGAATCGGATGTTTCTTTATGGAAATATGAAGTTTTTTTCTTTGAATATTCCAATTGAATTTTCCTGGTTTTCCAGCTCATTAGACCCTCCTGCATATGACCGCAACGTTCATTTCGATGGGTTCCGTTATGTCTGAGATATTGAGAAACAAAAATTTTTAATGGCCATATTCATGGAACACCCTGTATGATTATAGCTGGTAAATGAACTTACTGAGGCCATTAGGGAAGCAAATCTCACCCTCAAAATTTCAAGTATCTAGGACAATACCTTCGAAAGATATCGTGCTTACGGCCGGACTGAGTGCCCCACGGACAGAATTGAATTTAACCACGAATTCATCATCAGGAAGTATAACCCTATCATTTAGAGAGAATTTTTGTCTCAAAGTTTGAAAATTACAAGACATTTGGGCGAAACGATATAGCACTAGTTGAAGTAAAACAAGCGCTCAAAAGAAATTAAATTTAATCGTGCCAAAAAAGTAAGGTTAGTTTTCCTATTTCCTACCTAGCATTTATAGGGATTTAATTCTGATAATGAATCTCAATAATAACAGTATAATGACGTAAATTATTCCATGTGGTTTTTGTGTAAAATTCATTCAAACAAATGATTGGCTTCGTTTCTGAAAGTCTCCTACTATTCGAAATTGTACAGCTTGAAATCGGATAAGTATTCCACATGATTTTGTTGAAATCACAAGAAAAATACATAATTGAGATATCATTAATTCAGCAATCGACATATTATATCGGCCAACTTAATGTAGTATTTTTATTTAAAACTTTATATAGTCACGACAGTTTTTACTTTACATTTAAGTGTATATCTTATGTAAATAGTTCAGATACTGCTCTGAATCGGTATTGAACATTTTACTGCATAGTTTTAGCTCTATGAATAAATGCTTATTCCGAATAAATGAAGATTTCGTGTCTACTCCAAAATTGGTTTAATCGAACTGTGCTACATGTTTCGACCCTTACAAACTTAGGGTCATCTTCAGGCTTCTGAAAATACAAGTTAATTCACATGGGAGATGTTCGTGTCAACTATAAAATGTCAAAAAACATAGTCAAAGTACAGGAATAAAAAGAGTACATAAAAAGCGGTTAAGCCACAAACAAACAGAAAAATAGATAAAAGGTTTATACAATAAATATAAACGATTACAAAATTTGGACAGATTAAAAGGTTATAAATAACCATAAAACAATCAATTCACGAAAATTATCCTCTGAAAAAGAACTTACGTGGGCAGGAAATCAACACAAACGTCAAATCCTGACTAATTAGCCGAAATTGCGGAAGCGAACCAGAAGGAGAAGGCACGGGAATGAAGAAAACTGTAGGTGAATAATCTGTGGAGCGTATGCTGTACACAGTTAAAATTTCTGAAGACAACACATCATTTAATATGTGGAAAGTCAAAGAGATGAAGTTACCGGGATGAAGGAAGTCTTAGTAGGTGCGGGAAAATGAGTAATTCTGGGAAATCTTGTTGTGTGTTCAGAAGTCTATGGGGTGTTTGTGTTTAGCTTTTGTTATATGAAGTTTTTCTAATGTGTCGCATAGACTTCTGTTCTGAGGGCATGATAGGATGATGGGTACAGTGGAAGAAATGTGACCAGGATTCGTGAGGATGTGCTCTGCGAAGGTGGACTTGCCGGGGTTGTTCATTCTTATGGCTCTAAGGTGTTCGTCGACTCTTGTTTCACACTTCTAAAAGTTCGGCCTATGTAGAAATCACCACATGAGCAATTCAATCGGTAAACCCCCATCTTATCAATCGGGTCCACTATATCCTTGTTTTTAAAAAGGATTGATTTAGTGAGTTTTGCATCTTGAAACAAATTTTGATGTTAAATTGTTTGAGGTATTTCTGAATTCTTTCTGAAACTTTTGGGATGTATGGGATGCAGCGGATTATATAGTTTTCTTCGACTATGGGAAAGTAAGCTGGTTTGAACGTCTTATTTCTACTTTCGCGATATTTTGTGGAAAATGTTCTTAATTAGACTTATAGGGAAACCGTTGTTTGATGCTATCTGTAGTATGATGTTGTATTCTACTATAAAATCATGTGTGGACAATGGTAATATTCAGCAGTCTGTAAAAGAGGGAGCTTTGACTTTCCACATATTAAATGATGTGTTGTCTTCAGAAATTTAACTGTGATATTACAGCATACGCTCCACAGATTATTCACCTACAGTTTTCTTCATTCCGTGCCTTCTCCGTTCTGGTTCGCTTCCGCATTTCGGCTAATTAGTCAGGATTTGACGTTTGTGTTGTTTTCCTGTCCCACGTAAGTTCTTTTTCAGAGGATAATTTTCGTGAATGATTGTTTTATTGTTTAAATTATAACCTTTTAATCTGTCCAAATTTTGTAATCGTTTATATTTATTGTATATACCTTTTATCTATTTTTCTGTTCTTGTTTGTGGCTTAACCGCTTTTTATGTACTCTTTTATTCCTGTAACTTTGACTATGTTTTTTGACATTTTATAGTTGACACGAACATCTCCTATGTGAATTTACTTGTATTTTCAGAAGCCTGAAGATGACCCTAAGTTTGTAAGGGTCGATACTGTAGCACAGTTCGATTAAACCAATTTTTGGAGTAGACACGAAATCTTTCATTTATTCGGGATAAATAATAGCTCCAATTAATAAGATGGACAACATATCTGATATTAATGCTGGTCGAAGCAAAAGAATCCATCAATACCAACATCTGAGAATACAGGTGAAGTTAATTACTTACTTCAAGTATTTGGTTTTTGACGTCATGCCTCAGAGAGAACTTACAGCCCAAGTTCGCTAGAGTAAAAATCAGGAACACCACCAAAGCAGCCATACTAACACAGAAATTCGCAACCAAATTTTGGATCAAGCAAGAACTCCGTCAAAAATACACGTTGAGAGAATCAATATACATCAACTATGAGTCTACACATGGAATTAACTTCATTTTTGCACCCAGCAATTTGGGATGTTTGGAGAGAAGAGTTTGGGGACAAGATGGAGATCGCAGGTGAGAAATGTTTTGAAAGACTTTCTTTTAAACTCGACAACTTGAGAAGTCAAAATGTTCCTGAACAACCACATAACACTTTTTCATCTTATAAATTCCACCCAAGAACTTTGAACATGGCAAACATTCCACTCTCAACTAGTGAAGAAGAACTCCTCGACAAGGACCTCAGGTTTTCCACGCCTAACAGACCTGATTCGGTTACTTTGGACAACTTTGTCTCTCATGTCGAAAATATCCTCAGCCAGAGCAAATTAGAGAATCTGTCAACCATAGCACAGAGAACGACCGACACTATCAGGTCCTCTTTGAAACATCACATGGCCACTCCTCATAAGTACCTCAAGCCTATGAGATCACTAATGAATAAGGTCAGAACCAACGATCTGCTAATCACAAAAGCGGACAAAGGGAACTGCACCGTTATTATGAACAAATCAGAATATCTAAAGAAGACCGAAGATTTTTTGAATTCCGGCGATTTTGATAGAACACAAAGAGATCCTACACCGAATTTTCCTCAAGAGAGTGAACACTCTCATTAGATAGCACAAGGACATCTTGGCAGGTTTCAACGTCAAAGCAGAATGGCTCATCTCATCTGTTGCAGTCACCCCTCTACTATACAGTTTTACCTAAAATCCACAAACCAAATACTCCCATTCGACCCATTGTTTCTTTCACTGGCACCCCTACACATAAAATTGCCTCCTTCCCCTGCGAAATTTTTCAGGCTCATTTGGATTTCAGATCGGAGTTTTCTATCAAGAATTCTTCAGAACTGATACAGTCGCTTAAAAGATGCGAGAGTTCCGAAAGGCGCAACCATAGTTTCTTTTGACATCGTCAATTTATACCCATCAATCCACCTACTGAATCAGAAACGTAATAAGTCAACTTCTATCAGACTCAGATCTCGACAATGATACTGTGATGGCCTTAACTTCGGCGCTTAACATTTGCATAGGACAAAATTTCTTTAAATTCAACAACCAATACTATATTCAAAAGAACGGCCTAAGTATGGGCTCTCCTCTTGCCTCTATGATGGCAGAAGTTTTTCTCAAGAATCTTGAGGCAAAGCTGAAAAACAGTAACCTTTTCAAAAGCTTGTCTTTTTATGGAAGCGCTATGTCGATGATGTATTTTGCGTTTTTCTTGCGATCAGTCAGACTTGGGTCAGTTCTTGGATTTCATCAACTCCCTGCATCCTAGAATATCTTTCACCTTGGAATTGCACAGACGGCTCCTTACCGTTTTTGGCTTACTGGTACGCCTAAAGGAGGATAAAATAGAATTTTTCCATTTACAGAAAGCCCACGTGCACCGATCATGTCATTCCATTCGAGTCGAATCATCCACTTCAATATAAGTTGGCCGCTTTTCGCTCCCTCTTTTACAGACTGCTGAATATACCATTGTCCACACATGATTTTATAGTAGAATACAACATCATACTACAGATAGCATCAAACAAACGGTTTCCCTATAAGTCTAATTAAGAACATTTTCCACAAATATCGCGAAAAGTAGAAATAAGACGCTCAACCCAGCTTACTCCCATAGTCGAAGAAAACTATATAATCCGCTGCATCCCATACATCCCAAAAGTTTCAGAAAGAATTCAGAAATACCTCAAACAATTTAACATCAAAATTTGTTTCAAGATGCAAAACTCACTAAAATCAATCTGTATAAGCCCTCACTTATATGACCTATTGGTCATCACAGAGAACCCATACATAATACTAATTTCTTCAAAGTGGACTTTAACTTACTGTTTTCGGTATATGCGGCGGTGTATGAAGTGCTGATGGGGGCAACTGAATCCTGCCTTGCAAGGTTAGGAGGCCTGTCCTCAGGCACTGCAGCGGGCTCCAACAAAATCCAAAAAAAAGAGGTTTCACTACGAAACTTCGCGATAACCAAAATCGTGACAAGCGGCGTAAATATTCTCCAAACATAAACTATATGCTACGTGCTATGATCGGCGATATATTTTCTACTGAACATATTTGCAGGTCGCAAGCATGTGTGTAAAATAATAGACAAAAAAACCATTTAAATACAAGCTAAACCAATAAAATTGTTCCCCCCGATTCTGAATGAATCGGCGCGAACATCCTCCCCCACCTTGGAAAATCCCAGATTTTTCAAAGCCAAAAATAAATGATAAATGATAAGAAAAAAATGCCAAACTATCATATTATATACATGCACCCTATTATTTCCGAGTTTCCATAGAAATAACAGAATGAACTATTGTGTCGGCAATGGACACAGTTTTATAAGGGTCGTTTGAATGTACCATGTGAGGTTCTCACAGAAGCAATTCGTTATAACACCATCTTTACCAGGAAAGTCTCTTCAACAAGGCCTATAGGCCATTTCAACGGTGGAGTGGTCTCATTCATCATAACCACAATGGTACCTTTCTTTTACCGGGTTAGAAGGAGAATTCCATTTATAACGACTCTGAAGTTGATGGAGATATTCCTCCTTCCATCTACGCCAATAAGATTGGACTATTCTATCCATTAATTGTTTTCGATCTAATCTATTGAGTTTTTCTTCCAAAACATCAGTTGATGGCAAGTTCTCTAAACATGTTAAAGTGAAGTGAGCAGGCGTCAAACACAGAGGGATCTGAAGGATCATTGCTCATATAACATAACGGTCGACTATTCAGAAGTGCCTCAATTTGGGTTAATACAGTATAGAATTCTTCATATGATAGTATTTGACAACCTATAACCTTGAATAAATGAGTTTTCATGCTCTTAACGTTACTTTTACAAGGCCGCCCATATGGGGAGCCAAAGGTACATTAAATTTCCAAGTAATACTATTGCGAAGCAATTCTTTTTTCAAAGCGTCAGAATAATGCGAATTCTTAATGAAGGTCTGCAATTCGGATAAATACCTACAACCACCAATAAAATTCGTACCACAATCCGAATAAAATGTTTTGACAGGACCTCTACGGCTAATGAATCTTCTTAAGGCGTCTAAAAAGGTCTTTGTTGATAGATCAAAGCCAATTCAAGGTGCACGTTCTTCGTTGTCGTGCAAACAAAAACGCAAACATAGGCCTTCTGGGTTTTAACTCCTCTATGTCTGGTTAAAGTTATTTGAAATGGGCCAGCGTAATCTACAGCAGTAGCTAAATATGGTTTTAACTTGCTCCGTTACGCGAACGGAGGGTAGATCTGCCATTGGCGGATAAGTGGGTTTAGGTTTCTGTCTGAAACAGGAATTGCAGGCCCTTAATCGTTGTCGCACCAGATTGCGACACGACAAAAATCCAATATTTATTCCGTAACAGAGAACAGAGTAAGTATGTACCTGTATGCAGGTATTTTCGATGGTAGTAATCTACAAGTAGCGTACAGAAATGTGAACGTTTGGCAGAATATGGGGATGTTTATAATTATATCCAACGTTTGTATGATTTAAAAACGACCCCCAACGCGTATCATTCCTTGATTATCCAAAAAAGGTGATAATTTTCGAAATGAGGGTGGAACATTTTACCAAGTTTCAAAGCGTAAGGAGATCTTTGAAATGATAAGATTGAACAAATTTAATGAGATACTGTTCACTTGTATCCAAATCGTACAAGATATGTCATGCGAACGAGATAAATTTTAGTGAATCTTAGATATAGACCATAGTGTACAACAATTTCGTGAATGAGGAAGACCGTTCGATAAATTCTATGAGAGGGTTTCTTTTCTTCTACAGACTCAAGAAATAACTTGTTCTTCGGGTAACGTTTCAATGTGTGGTAAAGTAACAAGCGATTCTATAGGCCAAAATTGTTGTGGTTGACACAACCAGTCTGGGCCGTTTAACCAGATATGATTATTTTTAACAAATCAGAGGGAAGTAGTCCACGAGACACAATATCTGCTATATTTGCTTTTCCCCCCGAACAAAAAACCAGCTACTAACAGGCAAGTTTTTTTGAATCTTTGAAACTCTATTAGCAACAAAAGTCTTTAATTGATGAGGAGATCGAGATATCCAACCTAAGACAATTTTTGAAATCAGTTCAGGCTACTACGTTTTCTATTTTGCAACGGAGCTATAGACTGAGTTATACAGGGTGTCCCGTAAAGACCACGTCAAACGAAAACGGAAAGTAGATCAGAATGTGCTCTATCTGATGTGAAAAAATCGTTCATATGAAAGTCTCACAGTTTTCGAGATATTTGATGTTTTATGAAAATGTTGAATTTTCCACTTAAAATGCTTTCTCTCTTGCGGAAGCTACAATTAAATACTTTTTCGAATCAGTTTTTTTTCCATAAATATTGTTGAATGATTGCTTCAATTCATGCAATGAAAAATAGCACAAAATATTATACAGGGATTCTGAAAAAAATTAAAATTGTGTTTTTTTGTACTGAACTCTATCTGACGTGGTGTAAAAAAGACACTAGAGCTTTTCTGCATATTACGTTAAAAATTTGCCCACTTTGTGAGGATTCCGAAAAGGTAAATACAGGTGATAAACTTCTTCAGAAAAAAAGATATTCGAATGTTTATCGAAAATGGAGCATTTCTGTGAAAATTTGATTTTTTCACATTTTCCACAATACTTTCATTTTGCAGATTCTGCTGTAACTTATTCAATAATTCTCTTGAAAAATGTCAGTTAGTCTTTAAATTACTTATAAAGTGAAATTATTCATTAATTGCAATGATATACGTAATAACGCACAGGACCTTCAACATCAACAAATCTATTTGAAGAAACATTATAAAAATATTAATAATAAAATTCAGGATTGTTATTAAAGCAAATACTCTCAAATGACCCCCCTTCGCTAATACATTCCCTCCCTGCATCTATTGAGAATGATCTTTCAAACCATACAAACTTCTCTCCGCTATTTTGGCTGCTGAAATACGAATGCGGTCCCTTAGTTGTGCTTCATCTCTTATGGGATTCGAATAAATTTCATTTTTAGAAACCCCAGTAAAAAAAATCCAGAGGGTTTAAGTCTGGTGAACGAGGAGGCCACGAAATTTCACCGCCCCTTCCGATCCGCCGGTGAGGATATTTTTGGTTTAAATATTCCCTAACATGACGACTGTAGTGTGCTGGGCACCGTCGTGTTGAGACCATAGACTACGTCGCATTTCCAGTGGTAAACATCTTCTAAAAGTAAGGGTACACTGTTCCTTAAAAAATTTAAATAGTTTAAGTTAACGTTTGCGGCAATTCTGTCGGACCGAATATTTTTTCATCCTATATTCCAGTCCATAAATCACCGTAAATCGATATTGGGATCTATCTATCTTGCCTTATATTGTGCGGATTCTCGATGTTCCAACAATGAAGGTTATGCAGATTAATATACCGCTTTGAGTGCAGGAAGACTCATCAGACCAAAGGATATTATTGAAAAAATCGGGATTTTCTGTATGTTTCAGCAACATTTGTTGACAAAAATTCCTCGGGCTTGATAGTCTCTTGGTAGTAGGTGTTGAACTCGCTGAATATGGTAGGGGTGATATTGGTGTTTCTTCAGATTCTATGGGCACTTGATTTTGATATGCCTGTCATGAGCTCTATCATTCTGGTTGATACTGGAGGATTATCTTCGACTTCATTCAAATGGTGTCATCATCCACGATCGAAGGCCAGCCACTACTTTTACGACTCCCAGGAACTCTTCCTTCGACAATTGCATTATGGGTCCGGATAAAAACTTCGTAATTGGGATGTCGGCGATTGGGGTACCGCTCTGAATAAAGCCTCGATGCTGCTCTAGCATTAAGACATACTTCTCCATAAATAAGGTGCATGTCGGCGTATTCTCTTGCAGTGTACGAAACATTTTCTGAAGACATTTATACCCAGTATACTGTTACGCATTAACTTCCACTAGATGGAGGTTTCCATAGATACCTTAAGTATCTTAAGATTGAATCATTGAATCGCATCACATCATATCGATGTTCGAGAGTTCTTTAGGCAAAGAAAAAGAAATAAAAAAACTCAGTGAGTGAATTGGCATCTTAATAACTTTTTATTGATTTGTTGATTGATTATTTTCAGCAGGAAATGCAATGAAAGAATTTGTGGAAAATATGAAAAAATCAGTTTTTTGCAGAATTGCTCCATTTTCGATAAACATTCAAATATCTTTTTTTCTGAAGAATTTATCACCTGTATTTTACCTTTTGGAATCCTCACAAAGTGGGCAACTTTTTAACGTAATATGCAGAAAAGCTCTAGTGTCTTTTTTTTTACACCACGTCAGATAGAGTTCAGTACAAAAAAAACACTTCCTTCAAACAAGAATTTTAAATTTTTTTTCAGAATCTCTGTATAATATTTTGTGCTATTTTTCATTGCATGAATTGAAGTAATCATTCAACAATATTTATGGAAAAAAAACATTCGAAAAGTATTTAATTGTAGCATCCGCAAGGAGAAAGCATTTTAAGTGAAAAAATTCAACATTTTCATAAAACAAACAATATCTCGAAAACTTTGAGACTTTCATATGAACGATTTTTTACATCAGATAGAGCACATTCTGATCTACTTTCCGTTTTCGTTTGACGTGGTCTTTACGGGACACCCTGTATAGTTTAAACAATTTTGATAGGAGTAAAGAAGCGCTGAGTTCTAAACGTGGCAGAGCTGTGGTTTTTAAAGGAGATATTTTGACTTTGAACAATCAAATTGACACAAAACATCACTACCGGAAACCACCCTTAAATATACTGCAGCTCCATAAGATGTTAAACAGGCATCTCCGAAACCTATGAGTGATATGGAGGAGTCTGCGGTGACTCGGAGCCATCGCGGGATTTGTATTTCTTTCAGTAAAGGTAATTCAGTCTCGAATCTAATCCAATCATTTGTTAAAGTTTCTGGCAAATCAGCATCCCAACTTAATTTAATAGACCATAATTTTCGGATAAACAGCTTAGCAAACAAAATAACTGGTGCCAAAATACCCAAAGGTTAAAAAATTTTACTGACTTGAGATAAAATGTATCTTTTTGTAAATTTTTTAGAAGTGTCTGTGGTTAGGTTTACACTAAAGAAAAGTATGTCTAAATGAGGATGCCACTGTATTCCCAAGACTTTCATAATCTCATTATCAAAATTGCAAGTACTTGGAGTACGTTTTTCTGGAGGTATAGAAAGTAAAAAGTCTAAAGCGTTTGTGTGCATTTGGTTATTTCAAATCCACCAGAGCGGAAAAGTGCTACCATTTCAGAATAGAGTAATTTGCTTTTTCCACACTTTCTACGCTACTAGTCAAATCGTCACATACATGTCACGAAGAATGGTTTGAGAAGCTAGTGGATAGTTTTGAGCTTCATCTTGAGCCAACTGTTGAACAACTCTTAAGGCCAAGAAGGGTGAACTTTTAATACCAAGAGCGACAGTTGTCAGTTCATAGATGATCAAAACTTGTTCAGGAGAACAACGCCATAAAATTCGTTGGAATTTCTGATGTTCAGAAGCTAAATTGATTTGTCTATACATCTGGCATATATCCGCTATTAAAGCTACTTGGAACAGGCGAAAATTCAAAAACATTTTCACGATATCCACCTGCAATTTTGGACCAGTGTACAAACACGAATTTAAAGATAACATGGAAGGAAAAGTTTCCATGCTAGCATCAAACACTATGCGTACCGGTGTGGTCACACTAGATGGCTTGAATATGGCATGATGAGGAATAAAGTAGTGCGGTAAATCATCTGTTAAATCTTCTGAATCGTTATCTAATTCTCGGACCTTTCGTAAATGTCCTTGCTTCAAATAATCTTCAATCACCTCATTATAGTGAAACTTGAGAGTGGTTGATGCCATTAGTTTCTTTTCTAAAGACAAAAATCTTTTCAATGCTAGTCTAAATGAATCATTCAGCTTTGAAGGATCAACCCTGAAGGGCAACAAACGGTATATCGACCAGAGGGTCTCTAATATGTGAAGACTGAAAATGATTTTCACAAGCTATATCTTCTGGACTAGCATGATAGACTTCAGGTGCTTCTTCCAGTTTGAAAAATTCTTTAACTATGGTTTCCAAAGAAGATTCATCTTCTATAGCAGACAAAAGAGATACGCTAGAATCAATATTAGTATTAAATGATAAAGGAGAAGTTCTAGTTCTACCAGTAACAATATAACCAAAAGATGTGTTCAAAGTGATAGGTGCATCTAATTTATTGACTTGGTTTGAGTTAGTTAGGATGTCGCTAAAAACTCCTCCGATTCCTAAAATACCATCTATTTCTGAACTTTTGTAAAATTGACTATCCGCAAGAGGTAGTTCATCAAGGAATTTTAAATCGTCAGTTGCTACATTTTTCGTGGGCAAATTCAGCGCAAGATTATCTATAACCAAAGCATCAAGAGTATACTTGGCTTCTGAATTGAATCGCGAAGAGATAACTATATCATGCACAACACCCTGTATAGGTTTAGAACATGCCCCAATCCCTACAACTCTAATGTCCTTTTATGAATAGGAATTTTCAAATTTCTACAACATTTCAAACTTATGAAGTTATCTTGACTACCACTATCGAGCAGTACACGAATGATCTGCGATTTACCATGTGATAAGGACATCACTACCTCAGCGGTAGGCAATAATGTAGTGTAAAGATGACCCTTCTCCAATTGAGGGTAAACAGTCGAACAATAATTCATAGTTACATTTTGAGAGGAATCCCCTAATTTAGCTTCAACTGATTTGACCTCTTCAACATTATCTTTACATTGGTCTGTGAAATGCAGTAATGAATGATGCCGTTTATTGCATATATTACAAGTATTTTGTGACCGACATGAAGCTATTCGATGTTTTGAACTGAGGCAATTTAAACATAATAATTTTTCACGTGCCATATTATATCTAACAGTAGGAGTGAGCTTCAAAAATTTGCTACATTTGTTAATAGTATGATTTGCCTGATTACAAAGAAGACAATCATATGGTGATCGATTTTCTGATGTCCCAGCACTATAAGAATAGGTAATTCTAGGTTTCGTTGAAGTCTTTGAAACTGTTCCACTGTTGGCATGATTTATAGAATTGTAATGAGAAGTCGTAGTTGATGCAGTTCTACCCAAAATTTTTGCTTGCTGCTTCACAAAATTAATAACTTTATTATAGGTGGGGGTTTCATTACAATTTAAAGTTGATTCAAAAGCTTTCTGAGTAATTGTATCTAGTTTTGTCAATGCTAAATGCACAAGCATGAAATCGGCAAGATCTGGAATTGTTAACTGTTTCAACGCACTAACAGAAACATCAAATTTTTCTAAAAATGAGTTTAAATTTGGAAGGGATTCTGAATTCAGTGGCTTAAATTCTATTATTGATCTCAAATAGGTAGTTGCCAGTAAACGTTCGTCTTGATATGTATCCACGAGTATTTTCCAAACCGTACCATAGTTAGCAGCTATTGGTGCCACACCTGAACATAAAGTTAATGCTCTTCCTTTTAATTTACCTAACAGATACTGTATTTTGCATGAATCATCCAAATCTTTATTATCATGGATACAACTCTTAGAATTTTGGTAAAACACTGGCCAAGTTCTAATATCCCCTGAAAATTCAATCAAATCTATCTTTGGTAATTTGGGCTGAGCTTTTATATTAATTCCAGACCGATTGACAGGAGTGCTATTATTCGAAGAGCTATTACCATCCAGGTGCTGTGCTGCATTCAATATATGACAATGCATATCCTCAACTACTTCGAGCGCTTGATAATTTGGTAGAAATTCTTCATTTAATTCCAAATTAATCATATTTATTTCTTCAACTAAATCTGAAAATTGCGATTTCGATGATTCTAAATTATTAAGGCCAATCCTGAAATATTTCTCAACTCCAGGCTTACCAAGATCTTTAATGTAATTGTAAGATTTTTGGAATCTTTTGAAAACATTTCTTTTCTAGCTTCCAGAACCTTTAATTTCCGTTGAATGCTTGCGGTTTCAATTGTGTCTTCCTTGCTTTCAGACATTTTGTATTTTATTTCAGTAAGCGGAACAATTCGAATAGATCTAATCACTAGGTTGTTTATGTTTATCTTCCGACAGAGACTTTTCCAGGTTAAAGTTTGAGGTTATAACACAGAACATAAATATAGGTTATAATGACTGACAGTTCCAAGCATAGAGTACAATTACTCTCAATACCAATGACAACTATTCTATGATCTATGTATGGTATGATAAAAACGCGAATATATTTCTTATCTTATCTGAAAAGAATGAATAGCCAAAAAAATCCCAACTGAACAAATCAAGAAATATACACTGCGTAATACCTGTAAATATGAACTATTTAAGAACCAAAATGCTAATCTAAACTATTTCAACGATTCTACCGAAAAATCCGGCCCGAAGGACCAAAACTATGTATAAGCCTCACTTATATGACCTATTGGTCATCACAGAGAACCCATACATAATACTAATTTCTTCAAAGTGGACTGTATATGTTAACTTACTGTTTTCGGTATATGCGGCGGTGTATGAAGTGCTGAGGGGGCAACTGAATCCTGCCTTGCAAGGTTAGGAGGGCCTGTCCTCAGGCACTGCAGCGGGCTCCAACAAAATCCAAAAAAAAAGAGGTTTCACTACGAAACTTCGCGATAACCAAAATCGTGACAAGCGGCGTAAATATTCTCCAAACATAAACTATATGCGCGACGTGCTATGATCGGCGATATATTTTCTACTGAACATATTTGCAGGTCGCAAGCATGTGTGTAAAATAATAGACAAAAAAAACCCATTTAAATACAAGCTAAACCAATAAAATTGTTCCCCCCGATTCTGAATGAATCGGCGCGAACACAATCCTTTCTAAAAACAAGGATATAGTGGACCCGATTGATAAGATGGGGGTTTACCGATTGAATTGCTCATGTGGTGATTTCTACATAGGCCGAACTTTTAGAAGTGTGAAAACAAGAGTCGACGAACACCTTAGAGCCATAAGAATGAACAACCCGGCAAGTCCACCTTCGCAGAGCACATCCTCACGAATCCTGGTCACATTCCTTCGACAGTACCCATCATCCTATCATGCCCTCAGAACAGAAGTCTATGCGACACATTAGAAAACTTCATATAACAAAAGCTAAACACAATACACCCCATAGACTTCTGAACACACAACAAGATTTCCCAGAATTACTCATTTTCCCGCACCTACTAAGACTTCCTTCATCCCGGTAACTTCATCTCTTTGACTTTCCACATATTAAATGCTGTGTTGTCTTCAGAAATTTTAACTGTGATATTACAGCATACGCTCCACAGATTATTCACTACAGTTTTTTTCATTCCCGTGCCTCTCCGTTCTGGTTCGCTTCCGCAATTTCGGCTAATTCGTCAGGATTTGACGTTTGTGTTGTTTTCCTGTCCCACGTAAGTTCTTTTTCAGAGGATAATTTTCGTGAATTGATTGTTTTATTGTTTTTAAATTATAACCTTTTAATCTGTCCAAATTTGTAATCGTTTATATCTATTGTATATACCTTTTATCTATTTTTCTTTCTTGTTTGTGGCTTAACCGCTTTTTATGTACTCTTTTATTCCTGTAACTTTGACTATGTTTTTTGACATTTTATAGTTGACACGAACATCTCCTATGTGAATTTACTTGTATTTTCAGAAGCCTGAAGATGACCCTAAGTTTGTAAGGGTCGAAACATGTAGCACAGTTCGATTAAACCAATTTTTGGAGTAGACACGAAATCTTTCATTTATTCGGAATAAATAATAGCTCCAATTAATAAGATGGACAACATATCTGATAAATGCTTAAACGAATATTATACTCGTTTAAGCAGAACGAGAAATATACAGTGTGTTTGGTCATGACTTAGCGATAATTTAAGGGCATCAAATATATCTAATATTATGGACAAAAACACCCACAATGGGGAGTTTACCCCCTCAGTTTTGGAGTGGCACCCATTTTAAATTTACTTTTTTATTCAAGTTGACCTTTCGAATAATATCGAATTCTTTGGACATAAAGGTCCTGCAGATGTGAAAAAATGTTTTTTGAAAGATGATACTACAACCTTTCATTAAAGTAGAACAATATGAAAACATTCAACTTGAAAATGCCATAAAAAATTCTTTAAAAAAATTTAGTGAAAAAATGTACTGATTTTCTTAGTAAATCCGCAATGGTATAAGAACTAGCACGTTGAAGTATATTTTTTTCCAATTAGCTAACACGCAATGATATTAACTACAAAACGAAACCAACATAATTTCTGTAAGTTACATAATGAGAAAGTGATTGCTGTTCGAACAATCAATTTATGAAAATTGATCAAATGAAATGAAACTCAGTACTGTACTGTTCAATAATTTTTAATGATCAAACAAACAAATTAATCAAAAAAATTTATCCAAATGGACGCCTCTGCTCTGTAGGCAAGGATTGGCCCTCATGACGACCTGTAGCAAAAAAAAAAATGTTTGGATCGCCCCGCGTAGTGGTCATGTTCGAACAGCAATAACTCTCAAATTATGTAACTTACATAAATCATGTACGTGTTGTTTTGTAGCTAATATCCTTGCGTGTTGAATCATTGAAAAAAAATTATACCTCAATGTGCTAGTTCTTGAACTATTGCGGATTTACTAAGGAAATCAGTATATTTTTTCACTGAAATTTTTCCATGGTATTTTCAGGTTGAATGTTTTCCTATTGTTCTACTTTAATGACGGGTTGTAGTATCATCTTTCAAAAAACATTTTTTCACATCTGTAGGACCTTTATGTCCAAAGAAATGGATATTATTTGGAAGGGTCAACGACAATAAAAAAGTAAATTTTAAATGGGGTACTACAAAACTAAGGGGATAAAATTCCAAATTTGGGTGTTATTGTCGATAATATTAGGTATATTTGATGCCCTCCAATGATCGCTAAGTCATGACCAAACACTGTATATAAATCGATAACTAATTATATCGAAATTCTAAAGTTCTGACTTCACATCCTTTTGTAAATTAGCATGATCATGCACTTCCCCAATTTATATCTTCAAATTCGATTTTATTTCAAAGGGAAATTTTTTCATGTTAATATTGAAATTTATTTTCAATATGAGGATAGACTTTTCAATATAAGGATAGACTGTATTTTCGCAACTTCCAAGAATTTTTGCTTACTGCGTTAAATAACTATTGGACATTTTAATGTAGAATTGACGCTAGATCGATTTGACGAATTCTGAATACAAGAAAACGTAGTTCCATTCGAGAATCGAGTTTATTAACAGATCAAATTAGATTGACTTTCCCAGAATATCTTGTTAATCAATTCATAAACTACCAAACATGTTCAAATCTACATAATATACGCTGTACAAACATGATGGCTCACTACAAAATCTATATTGTCAATGATTAGTTAGACAAACATTAGCGAAGCTTGGTTCCGATGGTCCATTACAGTATAATTCCCAAAATGTATGCTGTCTATAATAACTAATATATTCGTGCACATGAATCATGAACAGTGTCAAAACACGTTATGAAATGAATGGATTAATGTATATTTTTTACTTTCAATCTGCAGAGCAAATATGAACAGTAATCAGTTGATTAGTAAACAGTTTGTGAATTCTACAGGAAGTGATCTGAAGTTAAAAAGTTCAAATTACTAATCAATCACTTTTTCTACAAAATCAAAACCAGCAGAAGCTTTTGAGCGCTCGTTCTTTGGTATAGCAATAAGACTATTACCTCAAATTTATATGGGACTTGAGAATGATACTGAATATATAAATGCAGAATCTCAGTACAATCGGAATTAAATTCTATGGCTTCGATGATACAATCCTCTTCGAATTTCGCATGAACATTCGGTATATCAGTCTTCATTCACAAAATAAATTTCACCCGAATCGGATATCTTGTAATGGAAATAAAAAGATTCTTCTTTCTAGTATTCCAATTAAATTTTCCATGGTTCTGTTAACACTATGGTCACAAAATTCTGCATGAAGATTCAGTTAACTTCGTTAACCTGCAAAATTGTACAGGGTGTTTCATAAAATACGGTCACTCGAAATTTTTGTTTCTCAATATCTCAGACAAAATAAAACTGATCGAAAAGAAATTTTGCAGCTACATGTTAGATACTCATAAGAAGCCTCACACAAAATTTTGTGGCCATAGTGTTAACAGAACCATAGAAAATTCAATCAGAATATTGAAAAAAAAATCCTTATATTTCCACAAGAGAATATCCGATACGAGTAAAATTTATTTGAAGGATGAAGCTTCTTATATTGCATGTTTATGCAAAATATCATTAGGATCGCATAATGAAAACCATATGATTAAATTTTTTCTAAATTAACCATTCTTTCGAATAGTTAAAAAAATTTACATTCCATCGAACTAAAGTTTTGTAGTAAAATGTTCAATAACAATTTAAAGCAGTAAAGAAAAAAATTCAAAATAAAATTCTCTTCAGTTTTTGTAGTCTAGCAATCCAACAATTTGAAGAAGCTTTTGTGCAATATTTATTTAGTAAAGGCATAATTGTGTATTGGTACTTTATAGTAATTATTGAATCAAAAGTCTCGAAATTTAAAACTTTTTATTTGTTCTTCAAAATTTGACAATTTCATTTTGTAAACATAATAGTCGAGGCTTATAAACGCCTTCAATAATCAACTTATAGTATAAAATTCATACATAAAATTGAATGAAACATTGTATAAAAAAGATATTCACAAAACAAAAATTCATGCAAATATATCACAGGCGTAAGGTTCAAAATATCTTTGGCAAAACTAATTAATTTTAAGCTGACTCAACTCCCAATGAGAAACTTACGAGTTGATTCGCAGTGCGACGCAACTCATCTGTGGGAATATTTCGTACAATTCTTTCCAAAATTAACGTATTCAATCTACCGTCAACCGTTTCAAAACAAAAATTCTATCACCGCTTCTTCAGCTTTCAATCTTCTCAAACCATTTCTGTACTGCTCGACCAAGTATGCCCATAAACTGGTAGCTTGTCGCTGTTGAAACTTGCCATCATCATAGCAAGCATAGGATTTCTCGCGAACATAGTCGATTTATCTTCAGATTTCTCGTGTATCAATTCCGTAAGAGCGAACGTTCTCGTACTTCTAAATTTGTTGACATGGTAGATGCTCAGCTCTGTTACACAGCAGTGTAAATAGGGTAAAAAACCATTATTATTAATCGAAATCAAAAGATCCGGTCCAAATTTGAATTTATCTAATTTGTATTCTACTGCCAAGTACCTGATCAAGTGCTTTGTCTGGTCAAGACATCTTGTATCGGTAGAGTAACAATCTATTATTGTTTTACCATTAGCAGCTGCCAAGTTTGGATTGGCACCTTTCTCCAAAAGAAACGTCCATAATTCTTTAGGTTTTTGCGGCCATTTATAGCTTATGCAGTTTGTGTGCAAAGCAGAAGCGCCGAAATCATCAGTGGCGTTCAGATCAGCCCCGTGGTCAAGGAGTATATCCACTAATCTCATACAGATGTTTTTCTGGTGAAACCCCCTGATTTGGTCAAGTAGTGAAGTGGCGTGAAGCCAATACTGCTCCTAGCTCTAGGATCAGCTCCCTTTTCCAGTAAAATTTCCACAAACTCTATAATATCTACCCTGTGGCACTTCACCAAATTATGCAGTGACATATCACCATGAGAGTTTTTTACCGTCAAATCAGATTTGCAAATCAAATATCCGCAAGTTTTACAGTCGTTTTGTGTGCGAACACCCAAAAAATTGGAAGCAGTAAGATCAAATTCGAAAAATATAATTGTTTTCAATTTTTGTAATCTATATCATTCTTGTACTAGATTTTGTGCAAATATTGATTGAGTGAAGGCAAAATTGTGTCTTGATACCTTACTGTAGAACAGATGGGATGACTAGTATTGAATCAAAAGTCTTGAAATTTAAAACATTTTTTTGTTTTTCTGAATTTGACCATTTCATTTTGTGAAACATAATATTCTAGGCTTATAAACGGCTTCAATAATCAACTCATAGTATAAAAATTCATACATAAAATTTAATGGAACATGGTATAAAAAAGATATTCACAGAACAAAAATTCATGCAAATATATCACAGGCGTAAGGTTATCTTTGGCAAAACTAATTAATTTTGAGCTGACTCAACTCCCAGATGAGATACTTATGAGTTGATTCGCAGTAAGAAGCAACTCATCTGTGGGAATGTTTCGTACAATTTTCTCCAAAATAAGCGTATTCAATCTATCTACGTCAACCGTTTCAAAAACAAAAATTCTATCACCGCTTCTTCAGCTTTCAATCTCTCAAGCGTTTTCTGTACTGCTCGACCAGAGTATGCCGATAAACTGGTAGCTTGTCGCTGTCCAAACTTGCCATCATCATAGCTCCCAAGATGAGAAACTTATGAGTTGATTCGCAGTAAGAGCAACTCATCTGTGGGAATGTTCGTACAATTTTCTCCAAAATAAGCGTATTCAATCTACCGTCAACCGTTTCAAACAAAATTCTATCACCGCTTCTTCAGCTTTCAATCTTCTCAAGCGTTTTCTGTACTGCTCGATCAAAGTATGCCCATAAACTGGTAGCTTGTCGCTGTCAAAACTTGCCATCATCATAGCTAGCATGGGATTTCTCGTGTATCAATTCCGTAAGAGCGAATGTTCTCGTACTTCTGAATTTGTTGACATGGTAAATGCTCAGATCTGTTATACAGCGAATTCGAATTTATCTAATTTGTATTCTACTGCCAAGTACCTGATCAAGTGCTTTGTCTGGTCAAGACATCTTGTATCGGTAGAGTAACAATCTATTATTGTTTTTTACCATTAGCAGCTGCCAAGTTTGGATTGGCACCTTTCTCCAAAAGAAACGTCAAAAATTCTTTAGATTTTTGCGGCCATTTATCGCTTATGCAGTTTGTGTGCAAAGCAGAAGCGCCGAAATCATCAGTGTCGTTCAGATCAGCCCCGTGTTCCAGGAGTATTTCCACCAATCTCATGCAGATATTTTCCTGGTGAATTTGGTCGAGTAGTGAAGTGGCGTGAAGCCAATACTGCTCCTAGCTCTAGGATCAGCTCCCTTTTCCAGTAAAAATTTCACAAACTCTATAATATCTACCCTGTGACACTTCACCAAAATATGCAGTGGCGTATCACCATAACAGTTCTTCAAGGACAAATCAGCAGTGTTGAACAGAAGTCTACAAGTTTCAGATTCGTTTTTGTGCGTGCCAAGGCCAAATGTAAAGCGGTGTACCGAAGTGAACATTGATGGTTGGGGTCTGCCCAGCGTCTAGCAACCCTTCAGTTGTGTGGATCCCTCATAAGGATAGCCTGATGAATGGGTAATACGAAATTGATGTCTACGACGTTGAAATCTGGGTTATTCTAAGACAAATTGCAAGAACGATTCGTGATGGTGGGCTAGGACATGAATGGCCCTTTGTTGGGCCGTGTTTAATTCGGCGTTTATATCTATGTCATTGAGGTAGGTACCTCAGAGTAGTTCTGAGCACTCGAATATCTGAAAAATAGAATATTGTGTCGTTAGTATAAGACATGAAGACTTGGGAAAATCATGGAGGTTTATACAGGGTATGGGCATTTACAGTATCATAAAATATTGGGTTAAGTGGACTGTTAAAGTTTACAGGGTGTCCCGGAAAATGTGGGAAATCTCTCGGATTCAATAAAACATTAAAAATAAGATGACAAGTTCTCATAATTTTTTTCCTAGCGGCCCTTCCTACGAAGATACGAGCTGCTAAATGACGCCACTGAATTTTTTTGACATTTTGGCAATTGACTTTGTAGGTGCCGGAAATTGTGAGGGTCGCTTTCTGTAGCAAGTATTAGTGTTTTCAAGAATTCATATTGAAATGAATAATTTAACTAGGTTTTCGGAGATAAGTTCGTTTAAGTGTAAAATGAAAGATAATTTTGCAACAAAAAATAACTCTGAAACTTTTCGGAGGGTGGGGGTAAAATATACTTCAATTTGTTCATTTAAAAAAATTGCAATATGTTTGGATACCGAAAAATAAAGTTTTCACCTCAGATCGCTCGTTAAATAATTTTTGCTTTTATTTTTATTGTATTATCTATTTTTCAGGGGTTTCATTTTACCAATCAATCAATTTTATGAAACTAAAGTTATCAAATAATACTTATGGCTTTTTAGAGAAGTAAAGAATATATCGAGTCTACGAATTAGTGGATATAAAAGATATAAAAAAATGCATATACATAACTCAGTACATACACTACATATTATTACTCGAAAAATAAATATGAATTGCTGATTAGATAAACATGGAAAGCTAAGTAACTCAGAGTAAAACATTACGAACTTGAATAGTTCTAGAAGGACCATTAAAATTTAATTATTTTAAATTGATTCAAATTCTATTCACGCGTATTTATATGACAGCTTTCTGCAAATCTAGTTATGTCTGAGAATCATTATGTTGAACAATTATGGACAATGAAACTTTAAATTTGTTGAACTGCTTGATCTATCTATTTCCGTTTTATAACTTTCGAGTGTAGTTTCTAGTTTTCAGAGAAATCTTTTCATGTATTGTTCGTATTATCTATCCTCATTTAGAAACTATATTTGTGCTTATTTCGATTTAACTTTTATCTCTTTAAATCTTTTTTTTTACAATCTTAGAAAACATTCGAAATTTTAAATGATGTTCCCAATTATTCGTGAGAATTGCGTGTTTACCCCTCTGACGAAAAATATTTTAGTTTTTTTAAATGAGGAATCAAAAGGTACTTCACAAATGCCAGAGAGAAAATGATAATTGAAAAATTTTTTTTTCGAAGAAGAGTGTGCATTGAAAACAAGTTTCAAAAACTATTTAATATAACTCGATGGTAATAAACACAAATTAGAAATAAATGAAGTGGAAACTACTAAGAATTAAAATTTTTGCAATTTCATGTTACGAAGAAAATCAAAGGCAAAAAAAGCCATAATCTGAAAATCATTATCATCAATATATGCATTTTATTTCACCTGAAAAATTCGTGTTCTGTTTATTCACTTTCTGAAATTTCTTAAATGAATAAATATGTATTTACAGTGGAACTTCCTCACAACGAACGTCTGTATAACGAATTTCGTACAAGACCTTGCACTTTGAATTCAAATTCCATGTTAAAAGCACCTTCTTAAACGAAGTAGTAAATTCTCTCTTGAACGAAATATTCGAAGAAAATCATTCTTTGAATGGGTATTGGTGTAAGAAAAGAAGGTATAAGGGGGGGCTTTTTCGACATTTTTCCGGACCTCCGTGATAAATTCCGACCTCCTCAAACCATTGTTTAAGAACAATGCTTAAACTAAATCATTACGGCGGCCGGGGCGGGCAGAGAGAGATCTTTCTGAAACATTTTTAAATACACCCCTGGCTGTTTCGTTTCAATCTAACCATTTCACTAGAGTGAAAGTTGTGCGAAAATATCTTAAAAGAAGTGTGATTATTCCACCAATATCTCACTAACTATTATTATTATAACTGATTATTATTTATGATTGAAATGAAAAATCGATCAATATTTCATAATGGTTTTAATCTCGAATGAATTTTCAATCGTCTGTTTCTTGTTATGGTTACATATGTTGCAGTATATGCAACATATGTAAAATATTCGGCATAGAAATGCCAATACAGGGTGTCCGGGGAATAACTGTACATACTCATACCTGATATAGAGTTGGACTAGCTGATTACGAATTGACTATAAAAAATAATTTCTGGATTTCCCTAGAAAGGTACAGGGTGATTTTCGAACTTCATGGAAATACTTACATCATCAAAATCCAAACTGATTGACGGATATTATTGAAACTTGGGAGGTTATTGGCACATGCTAAGGTCGAGTCAGAAATATATCAATTATTTCATCATTCCAGGGCCGGACTCATTAATCTTCATTTAAAGTGTTCAGGGTAAAAAAAAACACTTTGTATATCGAATTTGTTGATGTTTTTAGAAAGAAGCTAAATTATGCTTCAATTTGTGATATCGCTTAAATTTGTCACATCAACAATTATTTTTTTATGAATTTTTGTATTTTGAATGAATTTCGAAAATTTTGATTTATTTACCTGAACTGGGCTTAGTCATTTTGTGTAGGTTGAAAATAAATAATAAACTGTCTTAAAAAGTCACTGAAGATGAGGAAGACTATAATAATTGTTGATATACTGGGTGGCCACCCCACACATGGACCTCATTTCGATGTAGTTAATGAAGGTATATTTCGAAAACAAATTTGGTGATGTGTATAGGTTATACATAAGCATATTTCAAAATTATTTGTATGTATACCGGGTGTTCGACAACAAAGAGATAAATAGACCAAAGTGACACTTCTTCCAATGTAAAAACCTCTAACTGAATTAGTAAATCGAGTAGTATGAGTAGTGATTTTTTCAATTTGTTAGTCTGTTTCTTTAAAGTTTACTTATTCAATATTTAATATTATGGAGTACTCTGAGAAAGGGGAGGTATGGCTTTAGTTTGGGAGAATGTTACAAAATATCTTACTAGATTCAAAGATTCGATCTCAAAATGCACATAAATAAAATTTCCTTCAAGATAAAATATGAATTCCTGTGTAACATTTTGTGTGATAAATTTCAAACATTTTGACAACTGAAAATCAAGATTGTTGTTTGGTGCTCGTGTTTTGATTATTATAAAAAAGTGAAACTATCAAAATGGCAAATTTCACAAATAGAGAATATGCTGATATGATGTTCGTGTATGGTAAATGTGAGGGAAAATAGTCGAGCTGCTGTGAGAGAGTATCGTCTGAGTTTTCCGACGCGCAGAATTCCCAATCACCAAACATTTTCTGCAGTATTCAGTTGTATAGCGCAATATGGTAAAGTGCCAGATTGGAAGAAGGATCGCCAAAGGAATCTAGAAAGAGGTGATGAAGTACTCCAATGAATTCGAACACAACCTTCAACTAGCATAAGGAGAGTAAGTGCACAATTACATTTGCCGAAGCATAAGGTGCACAGAATAATCAAAGATGAAAATCTGTACCCGTACCACATACAACAGGTACAACGATTGGAACCTGGCGATAATGTCTCAAGACTGAATTTTGCACATTGGATTGCAAATCACAGAGTCACTTTGTACAGAACAATATTCAGTGATGAGGCTCAATTCACCAGAGATGGTGGTGATAAACAAACATTTGATAGGGCCTCATTTTTTTGACGGTCGTCTTACAAGTGCGATTTATCTAGATTTCTTACAAAATATTTTACCCGGCATGCTACAAGGAATAAATATTAGAGGAATTTATTTCCAACATGATGGAGCTGGACCTCATTTTGGTTTGGAAGTGAGATGTTACCTCGACAATACCTATCCAAATAGGTGTATAGGTCGAGGAGGACCTATTCCATGGCCTCCTCGATCTCCAGATTTCAACCCGCTAGACTATGTATGGGGAAAATTGAAGGATATGGTATATTCTGAAGGAATCCAGTCAAGAGAACAGCTGATGAACAGAATTATCTACTGTTGCGATATTTTGAGAAATGATGGCGATATGATTCGCAAGGCTGTATCCAATTTGAACATTCGGCAAGAGAAATGTATACAAGCTAAGGGTTATCATTTTGAACCACTTCTAAAATAACGTTGACCCGACAACTCATTCGTTTCTATTTTCATTTTTATTATGTACTTTTTACTGATTTTAGTTTCTTTCATGTGTTATTGTTTCGTTATGGAATGTGCTTATTACAGCTCTGAACTTTTTTGAAAAATTTTCTACTAGTACCTTCGCATTTTATATTCAAACATGTGATTTTCAGTTCTCTTCATGGTGAAAAATTCAAATTATCGAACTTTATCCAAATTCAAAAATTCATAAAAAATAATTGTTGATGTGACAAATTTAAGCGATATCACAAATTGAAGCATAATTTAGCTTCTTTCTGAAAAGCGAATCAATTATTTGAAATTCGATATACAAAGTTTTTTTTTACCCTGAACACTTTAAATGAAGATTAATGAGTCCGGCCCTGGAATGATGAAATAATTGATATATTTCTGACTCGACCTTAGCATGTGCCAATAACCTCCCAAGTTTCAATAATATCCGTCAATCAGTTTGGATTTTATGATGATGTAAGTATTTCCATGAAGTTCGAAAATCACCCTGTATCTTTCTAGGGAAATCCCAGAATTATTTTTTTATAGTCAATTCGTAATCAGCTAGTGTCCAACTCTATCTCTGGTATGAGTATGTACAGTTATTCCCCGGACACCCTATATAACAAGAAGTGTTTAAGTTTGAATGATAAACTTAAATTTATCAGTGAAGTCGACCGCGACATTGCCGACTATAGAAAGAAATTTTCTGTATAACGAAGTTTCTTAATAACGATTTTTTTTGCGGAGTAATCGTTAAATTTTGTGTTTTGCCTTATAGTTTCAGGTAAAACTTCTGCCGTCCCATTAATAAAACTAGCGATGAGAGACAAATCTTCGAAACCCAGATTTCCTTTAAATATTTTTCCAAACTTTTCTTGAGTATTACTTGGAAATACCAATGGCAACGTTGAGTTCATTTGGCGTATTTTACTCATTATTTGAATAATTTCGTAGCGCGTGTCTAGTAATACTGAGTTCCGAAATGCGATAAAAGTGATAAGCAAATCTGACTAAAGTCACAATTATTAGTATTATTACTCAATAGACCTCATATTTTGTGGAATTGGGTCGGATTCAGCACTTTTATCGCATTTCGGAACGCAGGGAACAAAATATGTACTGAAAATATACTGGATTTTAGCTAAAATATGCAAATACCGCTAAAGATGTCTTGAATATGCAAATGCATATAATCTGGTCTCTAGAAATAAGCAACCAAGAAAATAGGGCATCGAAGAAAAATCACATCTAACATTAAAAAAAATTAACTATCTAAAAATATAAAAATAACTCACCAGCAATTCTCAATGCTTACAAGCCATAGTATCACCATCATTATCCAAGAATAAAATATCACCACCAAATTCAAGAACAAGTTCCAACAACTCCTTATATTTCGGCAATATCATTTTCTTCGCGGACAACGCGATCATGATATAAAAAAAATAATTCATAATTCGGATAAGTAGCACTTCACAATGGGTTTGGGTATACTCAGCCAATTGTCTGAAATCATTTGGTGTCCATTCCTCTAGTAGCATAGCAAGAGAAATTATCGCTTCTGATGAGTAAATTTTTTCCATTGTTGATTCGGCAAATAATCGGATAATAAGATCGCAGATTTCTTCCATACTGAGGTTTTTATTTTCAGGAACGCGACGTTTTTGAGTTTTATTGAAACTTTTTAATTCTACCGCCGCATCAGGAATATTTGAAAATCGAGAAGAGGCCTCGGTTTTGAATTTCGAAACTTGGCGAATTTTCGGTTCACAGATCTGGTAGAGGTACTCTGAAACTTCTTCTTTTTCAGTTTGTTCATGTTGGTGTTTCGCGAAGGTGATTATGTTGAGGAGTTGAAGAAGTAAGAACTTTCTAATAATGTTGCGCACTCAAATCAAGTCTTGGCATGAAGTGTATTTGACTTTAGTTGGCGCAGGGGCGCAGATGCAATTGTTGTAACAAAGGCTTCATGCAAATATATCACAGGCGTAAGGTTATCTTTGGCAAAACTAATTTATTTTAAGCTGACTCAACTCCCAAGATGAGAAACTTATGAGTTGATTCGCAGTAAGAAGCAACCCATCTGTGGGAATGTTTCGTACAATTTTCTCCAAAATAAGCGTATTCAATCTACCGTCAACCGTTTCAAACAAAAATTCTATCACCGCTTCTTCAGCTTTCAATCTTCTCTTGCGTTTTCTGTACTGCTCGACCAAAGTATGCTCATAAACTGGTAGCTTGTCGCTGTCAAAACTTGCCATCATCATAGCTAGCATGCGATTTCTCGCGAATATAGTCAATTTATCTTCAGATTTCTCGTGTATCAATTCCGTAAGGGTGAACGTTCTCGTACTTCTAAATTTGTTGACATGGTAAATGCTCAGCTCTGTTACACAGCAGTGTAAATAGTGTAAAAAGCCATTATTATTATTGGAAATCAAAAATCCGGTCCAAATTCGAATTTACTAATTTGTAATCTACTGCCAAGTACCTGATCAAGTGCTTTGTCTGGTCAGGACATCTTGTATCGGTAGAGTAACAATCTATTATTGTTTCACCATTAGCAGCTGCCAAGTTTGGATTGGCACACCTTCTCCAAAAGGAACGTCAAAAATTCTTTAGATTTTTTCGGCCATTTATCGCTTATGCAGTTTGTGTGCAAGGAAGAGCGCCGAAATCATCAGTGGCGTTCAGATCAGCCCCGTGTTCCAGGAGTATTTCCACCAATCTTATGCGATATTTTCCTGGTGAAACCCTATGAATTTGGTCAAGTAGTGAAATGGCGTGAAGCCAATACTGCTCCTAGCTCTAGGATCAGCTCCCTTTTCCAGTAAAATTTTCACAAACTCTATATATCTACCCTGTGACACTTCACCAAAATATACAGTGGCGTATCACCATAACAGTTATTCAAGGACAAATCAGCAGTGTCGAACAGAAGTCTACAAGTTTCAGATTCGTTTTTCCGTGCCAAGGCCAAATGTAACGCGGTGTACCCAAGTGAACATTGATGGTTGGGGTCTGCCCCAGCGTCTAGCAACACCTTCACTTTGTGTGGATCCCTCAAAAGGATAGACTGATGAATGGGTAATACGAAATTGATGTCTACGACGTTGAAATCTGGGTTGTATTCTAAGACAAATTGCAAGAACGATTCGTGATGGTGGGCTAGGACATGAATGGCCCTTTGTTGGGCCGTGTTCAATTCGGCGTTTATATCTATGTCATTGAGGTAGGTACCTCAGAGTAGTTCTGAGCACTCGAATATCTGAAAAATAGAAAATTTTGTCGTTAGTATAAGACATAAAGACTTGGGAAAATCATGGAGGGTTTATACAGGGTTATGGGCATTACAGTATCATAAAATATTGGGTTAAGTGGACTGTTAAAGTACACAGGGTGTCCCGGAAAATGTGGGAAATCTCTCGGATTCAGATAAAACATTAAAAATAAGATGACAAGTTCTCATAATTTTTTCCTAGCGGCCCTTCCTACGAAGATACGAGCTGCTAAATGACGCCACTGGAAATTCATTTCAGTGGAATAAATTTCAATTACTTAGTTCTTTCATTACTTTTTTTCGGAAACGGTTCATTTTATCGACACTGAACAAGAGTAACTTTCATTTTTTAATGTTCAAGGTCTCCAAATTCGTTTTTTTTTAGCACCTTACCATACAGGGTGTTAAAAATGTGAGCATTAAATTGTACAGCCAGTCTGCCCCTGGTGAACTGAACAAGCTAATTGAAATTTGAGCGCGGTGATTTAAGAGGTCCTTAATACTTTTAATCATATCAATTTTCATCAAATTATATCGAGTAGTTTGAAACTTATTTCACTAAATTGAATTTCCGTTGTGTCATTCGGAGGTTGTATCTTCGTAGGGAGGGGCCGATAGGAAAAAAATTATGGGAACTTGTCATCATCATTCTTTATGTTCTATCTGAATCCGAAAGATTTCCCACATTTCCGGACACCTGTATATTTATCCAATTATTCACCCAAATTTGCAAGTTTTAATTTTAATTTAATATTGAAAATGCGATTCCATACCGTGAAATCATTTTATGAAAAAAAAATTCCCATAAACTTAGGTCCAGAAAGACATTGTTTCCAAGTTACAGGGTGTTGAAGTTTCAATTGAAAACTGACTAAAAAAAGTGGCAGGCTACGTTAAGATGTATTATTTTTTCACATAAAAACTCTGCTCCACAGGAAAAAAAGGCAGTAGAGGTTTTTTTGTCTTGAACTGAACGAAGAATTCAAAAATAATTATTAGTTTTGAATATGACATTGGCGTACCACCTTTTTCGTACAGTTTTTAGTTTTTAAGTAAAACTTCAACATCCTGTATCTTGAAAACAATGTACTTCCGGCCTACATTTATGGTAACTTTTTTTTCATGCAATAACCTGAGGAATCACCGTCCTAAGCAATATGCATCAATTCAGAAACACCCTGTATTATTTAATAGTTTTTCGGAATTTTTGGAAATCACCTTGAGTCATTGGAACCCATACCTTTCAGGACATTCGAACCAAGGGCGTAGCCAGGAATTAATTTCGGAGGGGGAGGGTTTTTGACATTTTGGCGATTGAATTTGTAGGTGCCGGGAATTGTGAGGGTCGCTTTCTGTAGCAAGTATTAGTTGTTTTCAAGAATTCATATTGATATGAATAATTTTAACTAGATTATCGGAGATAAGTTCGTTTAAGTGTAAAATGAAAGATTATTTTTGCAACAAAAAATAACTCTGAAAACATTTCGGGGGGGTTTGAACCCCCAACCCCCCCCTGGCTACGCCCTTGATTCGAACCCTTAATTTTCACTATTGTTATTCCTTACATTGAAGATTCACATGTATCGTTTCAGACAATCTCAAAATTCCTGGAAAATTGACCTGAAACCTATTGAAATCGTTCAATTTCATGATATTTTCTTAGAAAATGTACCCGAACTTATGTTAAGAACTCATTAGTGATTGTAAGATTTTGTTGCACTCAAGCCTCTAAATGCAACTGAATTGGAATTCTTTTATTGCCAAAATTCAACGACCTAGAGCGTTTAAAAACCACTTAGCTTAGGGTAAGTAATTCCAGGAAATGGTAAAACCACGTTCATATTTCCTTCCGAAAATTTTCAGTTTTCGAAATGAAAATAAATGACTGATAAAAATTTTTTAGGGGGATTAATTAGAAAATGGTTTTTCTTCGTAATTCGGCGAAAATTAATTTGTATGTTCGGTATGTAGCTACATAATTATTTTTGTAAAAGACAAAAATAAGAAACCGAAAATTCTGCTCAACCTAAACAAATCTAACCTCACCTCGCATGTCCAAAATATACTTCAATTTGTTCATTCAAAAAAATTGCAATATGTTTGGATACCAAAATATAAAGTTTTCATTTCAGATCGCTCGTAAATTATTTTTGCTTTCATTTTTATTGTATTATCTATTTTTCATGGGATTCATTTTACCAATCATACAATTTGTGTTATCAAATAATACTTATGGCTTTTAGAGAAGTAAAGAATATATCGAGTCTACGAATTAGTGGATATAAAAGATATAAAAAAATGCATATTTTGTAAAATAGGCTCAAGCATTCCTTTTTATGATGTGAATGCACTCGCACCATTTCCTGGAAGTATCTAGGCGAGAGCATATCTTCTTAGTCAGCACATCGGCTTGAGCGAGCTTTCCTTATTTCTAAACTGAACCATTGTAATTATTATTGTTCAGTCTACCGACGAATAAACTTGCTTCCCAAATAATTGTTTTCTTTTTAAAAACGTGATCCAAGAGTGGAAAAATATAATTGGCGACGAGGATGGGATGCTGTTAGTGTAATAGTTAATTATACCTACGTGAATTTTCATTCTTCGAACAACATCCAAAAAAACCTGAGTTTTCTAAAAGTGCAACGAAAAATCGAAGTGAATTTCCGACCACGTCAAGAAGCTCGAACCCTGTAGACCAGATGAGCCACGAATAGTTGCTGAATCCCCGAAGGAAGAGTAAGGAGAACCGACTAAGACTTGATCTGAGCTACACCCCTCAAGGATTACCCTTTGGAGTTTGGACTTAGCACCCCAAGCACAAGGTTGAAGACGGAAGTTAGGAAGGTGAGGCTGTTTTTAATAATCCCAGTTTTTCCTATCCCTGGACCAAAAGATAGAAGACCACATTTCATTTCTCAATTTTTTTTCTCTCTTTTTTCTCTCTCACAAATAGTTGAGGATACGTAAAAAACATAATTAATATTTTAAAAAATACGCATTTGACGTAAATTTTCAAAATAATTTTTTTTTCATCATTGATTCTTTAATAGATCAATTTAATTTACTCAAAGTAAAAAATACAAAGAAGAGATCGAAAATGGCAACATCAAACGATAATAGAGTTGTCATAGATCTAAGCACAGTAGAACATTTCGGAGAATTGCTTCCTCGATTCAATGGCAATTCAAATGAATTACAAACTTTCTTAGTAGAATCCGAAAATTTATAAGCCAGTTTGGGAACACAGATAACGCATCGATAATTAGATATTGTTTTGCTACAATTAAATCAAAATTGATTGAACAGGCAAAAACCATAGTATATTCAGGACCCAGCTGCAATACATGGCCAAAACTGAAACAATTGCTAAATAGTAAGTTCGGTTTCAAAATCAATTTCGACGTCCTACAAAGCGAATATCAATACATGAAAAAGGAATCTAAAGAAACACTCTCAGAATTTATTGATCGAGTTAGGAATACCAAATTACAATACGATTACCAAATACAACTTTTAGGACTAACACCTCCAGAAATTAATGTTTATAGAAATTTATCAGATATAAATAGGGAATGCAGTACTTTATAATAACGTAGACGAGAATTCTAGGAATTTACTCGATCTACAACCCAAACCATTTGACGAAACATGTAAACTATTAGAAAATCGAGAAATTAAACGGCAACAACTTTATCTACAACCAATTACAAAACCACCTTTACCCAAAATTCATTTCCAAATTTTAACACTAGTAGAATGCATTACAATCAAACTGCAACAACCAGTAGGAATTTCCGTCTCAGCCAATTGAAGTAAAATTCAATAAAGCACCCGAAACAAAGTTTGCAACTGGTAGTCAAGTTTTTGGAAAACCTCGAGACGTGTTCAAACCACACCCTAATCACAAATTGAACCTTCCTGAACCGGAACCCATGTCAATAAGAACAAGAAATTATCCAGTTAAAAGACCGGCTAGTAGTCAGGTGAGAACAGAACCTCCAAATAATCGACAATTTTCCGAAAAAACCGGTCCTGCTGAATATTTGTCCGAAGAATTAACTAATACAGAAAATATTGACTACCCCGAATTAGAACAAGAACAAGATTGGGAGTATTCAGATGAAATAGTATCGGAACACGAAAACGAAACTGTCGAATTAGAAGACGAAAATTTTCAAACAATAGCCTTTCAAAATCAAACGACCTAAATTTTACTAAGGAACATCTAGCATCGTTACCTTTTATTAAATTAGAGAATCCACAATGCAAGCTTTTAATAGATAGTGGTAGTTCGATGTGTATTATTGACCCTGCCGTAGCATATAGCCTTTTTCCTGAAAAAATTTACGAAGAACACACTTATTTCAAAACTGCAGTCGGTAAAGATCATAGTAAATATAAAATTGCTTTTCCACTAGACTTGGACTAAAAAAATCATATCCTTTTGTAATTTATAAATTCCACACACAATATGATGGAGTTATAGGAGCTAATCTTTTAAAAGACTTTAAATTAAAATTCGATTGGCAAAATCACGAGTTAGGCAATAACATTAAAACCCAAAAATTTTTTTTGCAAAATACTAGATATAATGAGCCTCTTCCTATTAAATTAGACCATTTGGATAATAATTTTCGAAATCAACTGACAAAAATTATACAAAGCCATAGACAAGCTTTTCACTTAACAAATCAACCTTTGAATGCCACGAATAAAATCAAACATAATATAAGAACAATCGATGATAATCCAGTTTACGTAAGACGATATCAATACCCATAGGTACATAAAAACGAAGTTAAAAAACAGATTAAAGACTTATTGGATAAAAGATCATAAGATCGAGTATTTCCCCTTGGTCATTTCCTATTGTAATTGTTCCTAAAAAAACAGATCAATCAGGCAATAAAAAATGGCGAATAGCCATCGATTATAGAAAACTCAACGAAAAAACAATTGACGATAAATTTCCTATTCCAAACATAAATGAACTTTTAGACCAACTGAAAAATGCGAAGTATTTTAGCGCTCTCGATTTAGCAAGTGGTTTCCATCAGATAGAATTAGACGAAGAGTCAATCGAAAAAACTGCATTTGCTACAGACGAAGGACATTATGAATTTTTGAGAATGCCCTTTGGATTAAAAAACGCACCATCAACATTCCAACGTTTCATGAATCGAGTCTTAAAACCAATCATCAATAAAATTTGTATAGTATACAAGGATGATGTTCTCATATTTTCGGAAACGCCAGAAAAACATTTGGCAGATATTCAAACAGTTCTACAACTTTTAGAAAAAGAAAACCTCAAAATTCAATTAGATAAATCATATTTTTTTCAGACCGAAATTGTATTTTTAGGACATAAAATATCTGAAAAAGGAATAGAACCAAATCCCGAAAAAATTGAAGTAGTTAAAAATTTTCCCTCACCCAAATCAGTTAAAGAAATCAAATCCTACCTTGGAATGATAGGATACTTTAGAAAGTTTATACCAAATTTTTCCAAATTAACGAAACCTATGACTAAGTACTTGAGGAAAGATATAAAATTAAATATTCTGATCAAGAATACATTGATGCATTTCAGGCAAGTTGAAATATTCTCATAATTTATCCAATTCTCCAACATACAGATTTCAATCGACCATTTGTTCTTACGATAGACGCATCTCAATTTGCCATCGGCGCTATTTTATCACAAGGGACACCCCCAAATGATCTTCCTATCGCTTACGCGAGTCGAACACTTAACGAAGCAGAAATAAAATATTCAACGATTGAAAAAGAACTTCTAGCTGTAGTATGGGCTACGAAATATTTCCGACCTTATTTATTCACCATCTACACAGATCATAGACCGCTCACTTCTTTAAAAGGTGCATCTTCACGACTTATGAGATGGCGTATTAAATTGGAAGAATTCAATTTCGAGATCAGATATTGAAAAGGAGTTAATAATAATGCAGATGCAACCTCTCGCATAAAATTCGAAGAATTAGGTAAATATAAACGAGAATAATTCATGAACGAATTTGGAGAAATTAAGATCAATGACGCTACAATAAAGGATAGGAAACTAGTAACTCCTGCAGAAAGAATTATTCTCTCCAACGTATGCCCCTCAATACCACATGAAACGTTACTAAATGAACTGACGAAATTAGGTCTTCAACCAATATCACCAATGACATCTTTGAGAATAAATGCTCCTTTACCAGAATTCAGTCACTTCTGAGTTTCAGGAGACAAATTTTCATCCAACCACACAACCTACAACTCCCTGACTCACTCATCATCAATCATGACAACACCAATACCGCATTTTCATGGCACAGGATGGAGCAGGTGGAACTTTAAGTGTCACCAAACTGGGCATCGTGCAGCACAATGTCAGACATCAACAACAATAACAAAAACAGCATCGAAGGAGGAAAACCATAATCAAATATTCTCAGAGAACAATGAAATGTAAACTCTCAAATGGACATCACACAATTCAACAAAAAGACTATGGTAAGCACCTCTACAATCCCGATAACATAGAGAGAAAGTGCTAACATAAACTCACAACAAAACCCGTCACAACCAGCTTACAAACGAACCTGTCCGAAACAACTAGCCCCCCACCCGAATCTTCACCAACTCAATTCACCATTCCTGCAGCACAAAACATTAAATACTCATAAGAAAAAAAAAAGAAGCGGCAATTCTCTCACACCTTCACTCAACAATACATTGTATTGGAACCTGCCAAATCATACATTGAAGAAAATGCTAGCAAGCTTCCTCTCTCCTATATAAAACTATGCGACCTTTTTGACAACATTCATGGTCAGCAGAACCAACTCGATTTAGTAAAAGATTATACAGACAACCTAGAACAACTCAGGGATATGCTGTGAGAGAATATTCCACTTTTCACACAAAGAAGCATCAAAGTCAAGATCACTAAATTAATGAAAAAGTTGACAAATCCTGTAGCCATAGTATTGACTGACACAGATAGTGATGTATCAACAGAATCTCTATCTCAGCCCAACTCTTCTAACCCACGTCTATAAGAACATAAACCTAAAATCGATAGCTTTCAGGTCAATACTACAATGGAACATAAATGGCTATTACAGCCACCTCGTCATGCTGCAAACCTTAATGTCTGAAACACAATCCCGACATCTTATGCTTACAAGAGACCCACTTCAAAAACGACCATCACCATCATCTAAAAGGTTTCAAAACATTCTTCAAAACAGAACCACAGTGCAGCTGCCAGTGGCGGCGTAGCTGTTTATACACGAGTCACTTGAGTCCGAGTCTATACCACTGACCTCCACTCTGGAAGCTGTTGCAGTAAAAATTCTACAGAAAACCCAATTCATATTGCATTATATATATCTTCTGATGGCCACGTGTGCTTTCAAGAACTAAAAATGACCTGATCAACCAAATCCCCACACCCTAATCGTTATGGGTGATTTCAATGGGCATCACACTACCTGGGGATCTTCCAACATAGACAAGAGAGGGAGATTATATTCCGATATAATCAATCAATACAACCTTTGTCTTTTGAACGATGAACAGCAACCCGATTTAACTCGGCCACTGGAAACTCGTCGGCAATCGATCTAAGCCTCTTGTGACCCTAACACCTGCCTTTCGATCTCCTGGGGAGTATTGCCGTTTCTATACAGCAGCGATCACCACCAATAAAAATCAACAACAATATCTGCATCCCATCCATAACTCAACATCAACCCCCCCCAAATGGCGGTTTAAACAATGCTAACTGGAGCGAATTCACTGAGACATTAAGTGACAAAATGAATACATGCATCCTGGCAGATGACATCAACATCGCAGTAAAGAACTTCACACAGGTCATTATCGACGCTGCAGAATCTACCATAGGAAGAAAATCTTTCATAACTAAACGAAACCCAGTGCCTTGGTGGAATACTAAGTGTGAAAATGCTATCCGGGCAAGCAAAAACGCGTTCACAGATATAAGAAGCATAAAATCCCTGAAAAATCTAACCGAATTCAAACGACTGAGAGCTATTACCAGATACACCCTCAAATCTTCTAAGAAAGAATCATGGACAAACTTGTTTCCAACAGTTCCACGCCCATCCCAAGTCTGGAAGAATATAAAGAAAATATCAGGCAACCTTCCAACTACTTCATACCATCATTGGAGATAAACGGAGAGTTAATAACCGACAATGAAACCATTGCAGAAACTTTTGCCAACGTCTATTTTGAACATACCAGCAACAATAACTACAGCGACACTTTCTTACAACACAAAATTTCGGCAAGAAAGAGATGAAATCATCGTCAACGACATGAGTGACCCTCTAAACGAGCCTCTCACACAAATAGAACTAGACGAAGTAGACGACGCACTCTGTAGCTTAAAAACTCCTGCGCAGGTCCCGATGACATACCAACCATCTTCTTGAAACACTTTCCTAACAACGCTAAAGGTACACATGCTGAAGATTTTCAACAAGATATGATCAGAACATGTATTCCCGATGTGGCGCAAAGCAGTAACATTAATCCTGAAACCAAAATAAACCGAAAAAACTATCAGATTCCTATCGGCCGTTTCATTGACTTGCACAATGTGCAAACTACTGGAAAAAATTATCAACAAAAGACTCACATGGACTCTGGAGAAAGCTCAACTACTGATACCCGAACAAAGCGGATTCAGACAGCACCGATCCACATTGGATAACATAATAGAGCTGAGAGCTTCATACACGAAGCCTTTTTTCAGGATCTTATATGTATTAGCGATTTTCTTCGACATTACAGGAGCCTTTGACAGAGGCATGGCGACACAGATTTACGAACACTACATTCTTGGAATATTCAAGGTCATTGTCTCGCATTCATAAAAAATTTCCTTGACAGCAGATCATTTACTGTAAGAGTGAACGGAACGACATCCAGCAGCAAAGCTCAAGATAACGGCATACTCAGGGATCCATAGTCAGCACCACTCTGTTCTTGCAGCGATCAATGACATTCTGAAGAATCTGAGTAAACCTCTCAAAGGTCGCCTATACGTCGACGACCTAGTTGTATTTGTCAAGGAAAGAAATCGTGAAAACATTAAGACCTTCCTTCAAACTTCTGAATCAGCTTGAATCTTGGTCCAACGAAACCGGCTTTAGTATCTCCAGATCAAAACCATTCCATGGTATTCTCCAAGCATGAAGATCCGTTCACACCAGAGCTAACAATTTATGGTCACCAACTACCTTGCCTGCCCACTACAAAATTTCTTCGAATGCAAGCGATTGAACTGGAAAGAACACATCAGTAAATTAGTATCGACTGTCAGAAAAGGCTGAATATTCTAAAGGTAGCGTCGAATAAAAATTGGGGGTGGACTTTGCTGCTTATGTATAAATCCCACATAAGATCTCGTATCGACTACGGCTCTATCGCATATAACTCCGCCTGTAATTCCACTCTGAAACCCTAGATATCATCCAAAATTCTGCCTTCCGTATCATCCTTGGAGCTTTCAGAAACAACTCCCATCAACAGCCTGCAATGGGAACTAGGCGAACCTGGCTTAGCCTCCAGAAGAATGCTACTAAGCCTGACTTACTCTACCTCCGTATCAGCCCACCACTCCAACCCAGTGCGCTATTACACTCAAAAGAAAAACACCAGAGAATTCTTCACTAACAGACCCAGAACAACAAAGCTCTCTACGCAAGATTAGAATCGTATCGAAACTGCCTAAAGTTATCTTTGCCAGAGGTACCCCTATTTCTTATGACATAGACCCTGGCTAAAACCATCTCTAAAAACCGTTACAACCCTAACTAGATACGACAAGCATAACACCAGTCCTCTTATTATCAAAGCTAAACTCAACGAATTACTCGAAAACTACAAGGAGTACCATCACATTTACACAGACGCCTCTAAAACATCAACGGAGTTGGAGCTGCGATGATCACGTCAGACGAGAGTTATCATTCAGGTTACATGCACACACTAACATTTTATCTGCAGAATTATACGCGATACATCAGGCAACAAAAACACATCAACAGCCTCAGCCAGACAACCGAGAAAAAATTTGTAATCTTCACCGATTCGCTTGGTTCAATACTCTTACTGAAACAATTATATAGCAAGCACCAGGTAGCCCAAGACATCAAGAGTTAACTCTTAATGAGTAGCCAAAACGGCAAAGAAGTGGTCCTTTTCTGGCTCCCATCTCATCGGCATATGGGCATGAAAAAGTAGACATCTGCGCACGCAAAGCAACCTCCACAAGCTCAAATCCAATAATAAGTTCAAAGTGGTACTAGTGTGTGCTGATGTGAAGAGCTACATCAGGCAAATATTTATAACCTCGTGGCAATCCGAATGGTCTCAGTGTGAATCAAAACTACGTGATATAAAACCAATTACCAAAAATGGCAATGTTTTCCATCAAATCGCCAGTACCAAATCAAAGTTACTCGTTCCGTCTGGTCATACAAACCTTACACACGGCTTTCTCCTGAAACGTGAACCACCTCCAAGATGCGAACTATGCTGCACCACAATCACGTGAAACCACGTGTTATCAGAGTGCCCAAAATACGCAACCATAGACTTTGTTTTCAAGTGCCTTATTACCAGATATGTTAAGTGCGGATCAATCATGCAAAGTTGTACAATTACCTTAAGAAATTAACCTGTATACTTACAGTGTATCACGATGTTGCTATAACCTGAATGGTTGATGCAAACACTTTTATCTTGTAAATGAAAAAAAAATTTTTTTTTTCGAAGAAGAGTGTGCATTGGAAAATAGGTTCAAACTATTTAATATAACTCGATGGTACACAAAGTAGAAATAAATGAAGTGGAAACTACTAAGAATTAAAATTTTTTCAATTCATGTTACGAAGAAGAAAATCAAAGGCAATAAAGCCATAAATCTGAAAATCATTATCATCAGTATATGCATTTATTTCACCTGAAAAATTCGTGTTCTGTTTTTCACTTTCTGAAATTGTACCTTGACCTTGCACTTTGAATTCAAATTCCATGTTAAAAGCACCTTCTTAAACGAAGTAAATTCTCTCTTGAAGAAAATCATTCTTTGAATGGGTATTGGTAAGAAAAGAAGATATAAGGGTGGGCTTTTTCTGACATTTTTCGGACGTCCGTGATAAATTCCGACCTAAAACCATTGTTTAAGAACAATGCTTAAACTAAATCATTACGGCGGGCAGAGAGATCTTTCTGGAACATTTTTAAATACACCCCTGGCTGTTTCGTTTCAATCTAACCATTTCGCTAGCGTGAAAGTTGTGCGAAAATATCTTAAAAGAAGGTTTAAGTTTGAATGATAAACTTAAATTATATCAGTGAAGTCGACGGCGACCTTGCCGACTATAGAAACAAATTTTCTGTATAACGAAATTTCTTAATAACGAATTTTCTGCGGATTTAGCGCCTTCGTTATAGGGAAGTTCCACTGTATTCCAGTTCTTTTTTTTCAGACTTACACTTCAAGTTGAAAGCTATACGCCTACAAAAATTAATAAAATATACTAAATATACAGAAAAATACCCCTGACTCAGCATGTTCCAAATTCTAAGGAAAATATTGATTGAGTTATTTGTTTGCTTGAAATTTGAGTGAAATAAGTAGAGACCGGATTATATGCATGCAAATATGCATGAAAAATGCTTTAAATATGCACGAAAATGGGCAAAATATTGAATAATGAATTTTGGGAACTCAATAAAAGGAGAGTAATTTTCATTTTAAATCAACTCTCAATATCATGGTTTAAAAATTTAATTTAATGTTCGTAAACAATTGAATATTTCCAAATGTTCAATCGTTGAATTTGTGTTTTCCCTTATAGTTTCAGGTAAAACTTCTGCCGTTCCATTAATAAAAACTATCGATAAGAGACAATCTTCGAAACCCGGATTTCCTTTCACTATTTTTCAAACTTTTCTTGAATATTGTGAATTACCAATGGCAACGTGGAGTTCATTTGACGTATTAACTCATTATTTAAATCATTCCGTAGCGCGTGTCTACTAATACTGCGTTCCGAAATGCGATAAAAGTGATTAGCAAATCTGACTAAGTCACAATTATTAGTATTTTTACTCAGTAGGCCTCATATTTTCTGGAATGGGGTCGGATTCAGCACTTTTATCGCATTTCGGAACGCAGGGAACAAAATATTAACATTTAAAAAAAAATTAACTATTTAAAAATATAAAATAACTCACCAGCAATTCTCAATGCTTTACAAGCCATAGTATCACATCAGTATCAAGAATAAAATATCACCACCAAATTCAAGAACAAGTTCCAACAACTCCTTATATTTCGGCAATATCATTTTCTCCGCGGACAACGCGATCATGAATAAAGAAAATAATTCATAATTCGGATAAGTAGCACTTCACAATGGGTTTGGGTATACTCAGCCAATTGTCTGAAATCATTGGTGTCCATTCCTCAAGTAGCATAGCGAGAGAAATTATCGCTTCTGGTGAGTAAATTTCTTCCATTGTTGATTCGGCAAATAATCGGATAATAAGATCGCAGATTTCTTCTTTACTGAGGTTTTTATTTTCAGGAATCGACGTTTTTTGAGTTTCATCTGAAACTTTTTA